>JAHDVE020002688.1:0-113150 GCA_022606495.2 Halesus radiatus
ATTTGTTGCCAAATTTTTAAATGCCCAAATCTCGTTGCGTAGGTTGAGACGCTCAGTTTGATACCCATATCGGCTAAACCTACCCCTACCCCTACCCCTACCCCTGCTCTAACCCCTATTCCTTCCCCGACCCCTACCCCACCCTTAGTGATTTTATTTTAATAAATGTGTTTTGCGTAATATTTTCCCTTAAAAATATGAGCCACATCTCGCAAAATGGGGCTTTGGAGCTAACTGCTAAGTTCAAAGGGAAAGTAAAAAAACAGCGCTATATAAATTTTTAAAAAAATCAGAGAAAAAATTGTCCCTACATCTACCCAACTCCTACCCTACGACTACCCAACTCCTACCCTACATCTACCAACTCCTACTCTACGACTACCACGATTAAGTATGTAAAGAAAAGAAGAAGAAAAAACTTTCAATGTTACCTTTATTCGAGAAATGGGGCCTAGGAGTTTGTTGCAAAATTTTTAGTTGCCCAAATCAGGTTGCGTAGGTGGCGACGCTCAGTTTGATACCCATATCGGCTACTTCTACCCCTTCCCCTACTCCTACATCTACCCTACCCCTATCCCTACACTATATCTACCTTACTTCTACCCTATACCTACTCTACCACTACCCGTATTGAGTATTTATAGAAAAGAAACAAAAAATGCTTTCAATATTAGCCTTTTCTCGCAAAAGAGCGCCAAGAATTGAATGCTCAAATTTTCACCGAGATGCCCGGATCCGCTACGTCAATACGCGTATTTTGATACCAATATCAGATATATTACAAAAGAAATAGAATATCAAAATGAATTATTTATAAAATATCCAGGTGTTTGATTTTCTGTGCTCCTGGGAGAAATCCATTAATTTATAATTTTATACGCAAGTTATTACCCATTTAGAAGCAACAAAAAAATAAATATATTATGTCAATCTCGAAACAGATCTGCACGCTCTTCGGATTCTGTGTATTTTGTCCATTTAAAAAAAATGGCGCTATTCAAAATAAATATTTATTAAACAGCGATTTCAGTTTCTGCAACCTATTTCTCGTACGTTGAAAAGAATCAATTCATAATATCGATATGTAGGTACCTTAGTATTTGTCGGAAAGTTTTCAGTACCTACCCAGTAATTATTTTCGAATAAATTCATCGGGAAAATGTGTTCTTTTCAGTTGCTACACTGTCTTTAAATGATGAGGGTCACTCAAATAGTCAGTACTAATTTTGAATAAAAAAAAACACGGAAAAAATACGTAAATTTTAATATCAAAATTAAAAACCGTCTGTTTTTAAAATTTTTTTTTGAAATGTCATCGGTCGAGCATCCGCATTTCGAATTCACGAACGCCAGCGCTCTTTTCGTAATAATTATATTTTTATAACCATAAACGTAAGGAGAAATCGATAAAATTCATTACATCTTTATTTTAGAAACGTGACTCGGCGAAGCGAACGTTCGTTCCGACCTTCCGACTGATTTTCTGATAAAAAAACGGAAAATTAATTTTTTTATAATAAAACAGAAAATTAATTGATTATATTTCTAGCGAACTTTTTGAGCGACCCTCCCTCACTAAAATGGCGGGTGCGAAACTCTAATGATTATTGAAAACGGCGCCAAATATCGCGAACAAATCGAACGAATCTTGCGGTTGAGAATAGAACCAACGCCGAACTCGAACGGATTTGATTTTTTCTTACTGAATTAACGTTAGTTCTATTTCTTGCCGACAGATGGAAATCGTTCCGTATAGTCGATACAAATTTTTCAGTAGTTTCCGGACTATAGATCACATTTTTCCCCAGATTTTTACCCCACATTTTCAACATCATATACGACATCACAACGTCATATGCGACATTCATTTTCAGTAGTTGTCCGGGCAAATTGACCCTCGCGGTGTTCTAAACTCTGAGGGCGGTTCGGTCTACTTTCGCCAGACAGGAAAAAAAAAAACCGTGGGGAAAACAGTGAATTTCGTGTCTCGCGAAAACGAACCTCGAGGTGTTTCGAGTGGATAGGGCGCATGGTCGTTTTCGGCAAACCAGCCAAGTCTGAAAATTTACCCCCATAGAGCAATACTATATACTAGGTTTTGCCTATTGCAGAGCTGCAATTGGTTATGAATAGTTGTGTATGTGTGTTTAAATATGCATGAAGCAAGGAGTGTGTGTGTTGAAAATAATTTTTACAACGAATATTTGGAAAAATAATTCTACTCACCCTCCTACCCCTACTCCAACTCCTACTTCAACTCCTACTCCAACTCCTACTCCAACTCCTACTTCAACTCCTACTCCAACTCCTACTCCAACTCCTACTCCAACTCCTACTCCAACTCCTACTCCAACTCCTACTCCAACTCCTACTCCAACTCCTACTCCAACTCCTACTCCAACTCCTACTCCAACTCCTACTCCAACTCCTGCTCCAACTCCTACTCCAACTCCTACTCCAACTCCTACTCCAACTCCTACTCCAACTCCTACTCCAACTCCTACTCCAACTCCTACTCCAACTCCTACTCAACTCCTACTTCAACTCCTACTCCAACTCCTACTCCAACTCCTACTCCAACTCCTACTCAAACTTCTACTCCATCTCCTACTCCAACTCCTACTCCAACTCCTACTCCAACTC
Organism: Halesus radiatus; assembly: GCA_022606495.2. Classification (NCBI taxonomy): domain Eukaryota; kingdom Metazoa; phylum Arthropoda; class Insecta; order Trichoptera; family Limnephilidae; genus Halesus; species Halesus radiatus. The sequence continues at coordinate 2,644 of JAHDVE020002688.1, forward strand.
CTACTCCAACTCCTACTCCAACTCCTACTCCAACTCCTACTCCAACTCCTACTCCAACTCCTACTCCAACTCCTACTCCAACTCCTACTCCAACTCCTTCTCCAACTCCTACTTCAACTCCTACTTCAACTCCTACTCCAACTCCTACCCTACATCTACCCAACTCCTACCCTACATCTACCCAACTCCTACCCTACATCTACCCAACTCCTACCCTACATCTACCCAACTCCTATCCTACGACTACCACTATAAGTATTTAAAGAAAATGAAAAGAAAAAAACTTTCAATGTTAGCTTTATTTCGACAAATGGGGCCTAGGAATTTGATGCCAAATTTTTAATTGCCCAAATCTCGTTGCGTAGGTGGAGACGCTCAGTTTGATACCCATATCGGCTAAACCTACCCCTACCCCTGCTCTTACCCCTATTCCTTCCCCGACCCCTACCCCACCCCTAGTGATTTTATTTTAATAAATGTGTATGCGTAATATTTTCCCTTAAAATATGAGCCACATCTTGCAAAATGGGGCATTGGAGCTAACTGCTAAGTTCAAGGGGAAAGTAAAAAAACAGCGCTATATAAATTTTTTTAAAAATCAGAGAAAAAATTACCGTTTTCTATCAATAAATGCATTTTTAATGATTTTTTTCGTTCACCGAATTATTTTCTCCTTGTATATTTCAAATGAATATTTCAATTTTGTTCGGGTAGGTATTTATAATGGCGCCGTGTAAAATCGCCTACGCATTAAAAAAAACCGTAATTCTATTTCGACAAATTCGTTTATTTAAAATATTATTAAACCTTCAAAGCATTTTTTTCATACTATTCCGATAGGCTGCTATGAAAAATAGGGTTCCTACCCGGAATTAAATTCGAATGCTTCAGTTCATTAGCTTTTTGAGTAGGTACTTTGTAATATTGCACTTGCCTTCAAACTGATCCCATAGAAAACTCAATCGGCGCGAAAGAATAAAATGACGATTTTTCTCAAGTTTTATAACTGTCAAAAGTTTGAACGATTACTGTGGATTTTTCGACATGGGTGTCTGTAAATGTCGCGATTGTTAAAACTCCCGCCACCTGTTTTAGTACGGATTATCCATTTATTTAACCTCTTCGACTCACAGAAATGAAAGATTAAGTATTTTCGTGGCCGACGGCAATAGTGGAAGAAAATTTACCGCCGAGAGATCAGGTTTCTGTTTTGTACGTACTTTTTAAATATTCTCGTGGGCAATTATTTTTCTTTCACTGGCAACACGTAGGGTAAGAAAGATCGCTGGAAACTCGAATGAAGATCGAGCAGCGCCACCCGGCGGGTACGAAGATTGCGGTTGAAAATAGAACCGACTCGATTGGATTTGAATTTTTGCTTACCGATTTAAGGTTAGTTCTAGTTCTCGCCGATAGATGGAACCCGTAATCGTTCAATATCTTCGATACAAATTTTTCAGTAGTTTCCAGAGATTTTTTAAGAATGCGAGTTTCGATCCGCGGCTAACTTCGGTTTGCTGAATTTGTTGCACGCCAAAATGAGCCTTGCGGTGTTTTAAACTCGGCGGGCGGTTAGGTCGACTTTCGCGAGACAGGACTGGAACGGACACGCAAATTTGACCGAAAACGAACCTTAAGGTGTTTCGAATGGATAGGGCGCCAAGGTCGCTTTCGGCCGGCCAGGCGTGGTCTGAAAATCGAAAAAGTTAGAGCAATACTATATATATACCTGTGAAAAATTACGGGATATGTCATTGACTTGGCAAGATGTAAGCTTTGAGATTTTGTTTCCGACAGATTTGAAAAAACATTACACATTTCAAAAATAGAATAGAAAAAAAAAATGCCTTGCAAAATATTTCACTTCTCTGAAAAGATTATTTTTATAATTAAAATATTTTTTTTAACTCGCACATAAGTTCCAATTTTGAAAATGTCACACTTGTACCAAATACTCTTAAATGATATTACCTCCAGCTCCTAACATTTATGACGACACTAGCTCCACTCTAGCTGCCCGAGTTGTACGAATTGTTTTTTATTATACATTTTAACCCTTACCACTCCTTTGTCGGGTGCCAGCCGACATCGCTATTTGTATGCTACAACTCAGTTGTTGGCTGGCGGCCGACAAGATAAGACGTGCGCGCGGTATATTTTCGCCCGCAAAACTTGACACGTGACGTTGTTTCTTGTGATAATTCGATAAAAAGCATTTAAATTCACGTTTTAATAAGATTTTGACTGTTTTCCGTTTTTTGTTTTACTATAAAATAACCTTTTTGTAACTGCCTATCAATAAATTAATATTTTGAAATTATTTAAATTATATTTGGATGACAACAAATATTAAAAAAATAATGGAGTGGTAAGGGTTAATCATGATATCGAAAATTTAAGAAATAAATTTTAGATAACCTACATATGATTTTACTCCGTTTTTGCTCATCTTTATGTACTCGTATATTTATTAAAAGAGGTTATTAGGATTGTATTAACATTTAAATCCCCGTTGCTCGCGCACTGTTTAAATTGTTTAATAAGAGTATAAAATATTTATTATAATAGCAATACAGTCTGGAAATCTATAATAGCCCGGGCCGGTAATAGAGGCGGTAGTGAAGCATGTTGCCAGTATTTTGACAAAGCTACGCGTGAAATCAAATATCATATGTATGAAAATACGTTATTAAGTGATTTTTGTTATATCGATCAAAGCAAAATTGATTCGTGTGAAATATAATAACAAATTCACTTATTTTGTCAGGAATAGAATAAAAAATAAATGTCCGATTAGGGTCTTTTAGTGAAATTTCCATATTTGTCAAACAAATTGAAAAAAGAAGATTTTTAATTGTTATTTTCCTGTTATCTTTGAATTTTTCCTTTTGTACAGCTTTCTACCTTTGGTATAATTTTCTATTTTTGTTAAGATTGAAAATGTGATACCTTACAAATTAAGTAAGTGCTTTTATTTTATAAGGAAAAATAATTTCTTTTTCCATATTTACATGCTAACAAAAAATCATTGGAACATAAATATTGAATTACTGTTTAAAAAATTGTTTTTCAACAACATTGAAAATTTGAGAAATTTTTTCTCCGGAAGTCGCTTTTTGTGAATGCTTCACAGAAGTCCCAATTGTCCGCACTCAGTGGGACTATGGCATCCTCTATTGGGATATTTTGTAACGTTGAAGGGAATGGGATGGGAACAAGATGGGGCAGAGGAAGGCTGGGAGGTACTTGCATATTCAAATCTGAATATTTCGACTCATAATAAAGTGTAAAGGTAATAATTAAATAAATATTTAAAAAAAAAAAGTCAATTTCTTCAGGTGGCATGAACGTACGTTTACTAAGTACCATTCTCTTCTCGTTCTCACTCGAGGCGTTCAATGTTAAAACTTTACGACAGCAATATTTCATCAATTTGGATAACTAATTTGGTCCCAAATCTTTCTTATATGTTTAAAATATTGTATTTTTATAAATTTATTGTGGAAATTGAGCTTTAACTAATTATTTTTTTTTAATTAATGTAAATCAAATTTAATAATGTTATTATTAAGTTCTGCATGTATTTTTAGTTGTTATTATTATGACAGCTGTTTCGGCGTTTAAGGCCATTTCAAACTGTTTGAAATGGCCTTAAACGCCGAAACAGCTGTCACAATAATAACAACTAAAAATACTTGCAGAACTTAATAATAACATTATTAAATTTGATTTACATTAAATTTAAAAGAAAATTAAATTAAGTTCTACGAATTAAACACAAAAACAATTAATTATTTAACCAATTTATTCCATTTCATACTCCGTATGTTCAAAAAAATAATATATGTATAGAAACGCATAATATGCTAAAAGTGTTTTATTGTAATATCTTGACATCGGCGCCATCTAGTGTTGGTAAGTTTCTAGAGCTCCGTTTCAAATCACCTTGAAACCCCTTGAGTCATTTTTGTTCCCGATGGGGAACAAGTGACTAGATAGCAGTATCTTTTTGTTTTTTTTGTTAAATTTAAAAAAAATACTCTACTGCTATCTAGTTACTTGTTCCCCATCGGGAACAAAAAGCACTCGAGGGGTTTTAATGACGCTTTACACTAGTATTCTATATTCTGTAAGGCGGTAGCCATTTCTAAAAAGTATGTTTATAACTGATTTTTAATGATTCCATCCAGTTTCTAACCTCAGATATGGCAGGTCATTGCAAGAATACATAATAACATTTGCATAATTTAATGAACACATACAAATAACTAATGGAATATTTTATTTGTTTATTTTCAGATAGCGATCTATGCGCATATTGTGCACAAAATCAGCCCAAGTTCGAGGAATTCCAGCAAGATCGTCTGATGTAATGTCATAATAAATATATAATATCATTGAACAACGGTTATCGTAAATAGTTAAAGGTCAAGAATTAAGATAAAAGCACGAGGTGAGATTGTATAAACATTGACGCTAAATCAAAATAAATAAATCTAGCTCTCGATAAACTTGAACTGTTATTATAAAATAAGACATGATTTGAACTTGGTGGATCTATAGATTATTAGCGAAGATTTATTGAAGGTGAAATACAATGCCGAATCTAGAAAGTCGTAAAGATGAGCTGTTAATTTCAGAAGGAAAGGATTCCAAGAAGATGGTTAAAGAGGATGGAAAGATAGTTGGAGGATTAAAGAAATATTTCACCGATGGAAAAATTGAAAAAAACCGAAGCGAAGCTAAACTAGATACATTTAAAGATAAATACATTAGTGTCGGTAATTTAGACGATGGTGTTAGTCCTACCAAAGAAAACACATATAAGGATGCATTCTACGATGATAATGGCTCGATCAACGAATCCCCTTCCAAATTTAAAGGAGATTTTGTTGAATGTGAAAAGATTGATAGCATATCTTCTGATTGTGACTCCAATGAAAACGAGAGTGAAGTGAGTCTTTTGGGAGACTCTTTAGCAAAAGATCTTGTTGACATTACCAGAAGTCTTTCTGACACTCAAAAAGATGTTACAGAAGTTGGAATCAACCCAATGTCAAAAAGTTTTCAGTATTTGGATAAGCGGGCGTCTTTCGCGGATTCAGCGAAGTATACATTCTTGGAGAGGCTGGTGGATGGGGAGAACTTGAACGTGTCTGAGGAGATCCCCCTGAACGATGGCCCGCAAGAGAGGAAGATCACGATCAGAGTCAAGAAGGTGGTGAACAGTGGGCAGGTGTTGGCCAATGGAGCAGTGGATGCAGAGGAACTGGAGAAGAAGAGGGGGAATAAATGCTGCGGATGTTGTGGTGAGTACAATTTATGTTTCTTAATAAACTAAATGGTTCGTTACGTGTGATAACTTAGCAGGGGTACCCCGGTTCATAGGGTAAGGTTTGTCTAGGTCTTGACTGTGGATGCGACTATCCACCAACTGCATAGTAGTTCCGATCGAGTGAGGCCGGTTAAAGTAGACTCCTTGACCTCTCTAGCCGGACTCTCGACCCATTGCCTTGTACTGCAGTGGGAGGGATGGATTCATACATCCTGGACACACTGATCCCCAGATTCCTACCACCCCTCACACCCTTTTCCTTCACAGAACTTCTTCTCCTTCCTTTACCCAAAAAGATCATCCACGCAAAAACCACAGAGATAGTCCCTGAGATAAATTATTTTCCTCAGGGCCTCTTCTGTGCAGTTATTGTTAAAAAAAATCACCTGGTTGTATTATTATACATTAATAAATATGTAAACCCCACCCCCACCCCAACTCTAACTGCCCAATACCTACCGGTATTTTAATATTTAGGGGAAAGAAAAAAAAATCACCGCAGACAAAAATACCACATACATTTTTACTAGAAATGTGCTCAGGAATTACTGGTACGTAGCTATTTTTGTTTAAGTACATATTTTTTATTCTGGTGCGTTAAAATATTTACTGATGTGGAAGAAGTGTACAAACTTCAAAATATTTTAAAAGAATACCCATTATTTTATCTGCACTTATCCCCTCGAAAACAAATTTTAATATGGGTCTAAACATATTACGTAACACACACCTGGTAGTAAGTATGCAATGTTACGCGGTGGCCGTTTTATTTTGTTTTCCGCTAAAGAAGGTCGATTTAAAAAAATATATTTATTGGAACACGATGTGATTGCAATGTTTGAATGGGATGTAAAGTACACGACCTGTGGCAAAACAATCTTCAACCTGCAAAAGCCGACCAACCTTGGGGTGATGCTTTTGCGTTATCTTCTATCTTCTTCTTCTGTGCGCTCCACTAGAATTTGGCAGCCACCCCTGGGGGGGGGGGGCCGAAATATCTGGAAAAAATCCTTGACTCTGTGCAGAAAGGGGCGGTCCGTTTTATAGATTCGCCTATCTTAACAAACGTATTGCATTCTTTGGAGCACAGACGTCAGGTGGGAATGCTGTCCTTCTTCTAGGAGTATCTTAATGATGATAGTATATTGAAGATGCTCTGAGGAACTAGCGTCATTGATCCCTTCGGCACCGGTGCGCAGTCGAGAAACACGCCAAACGCGCTTCCAACATTTGTACACAGTTGACATTTGTCATATGAGAACGGGTCGCTTCAACGACTCGTTCTTGTATTCAATAGCTCGGATGATCTGCCGGCCTCTGTGTTTCCTCCCTCTTACAACATGGGTCTATTCAAGACCCAGGTTAACTCCTACCTATCCTCTAATAGACCCTCCACACAGCATCCCCAAAGATGATATATGGCTTAGAGGCAAATTATTTCCTTCGGGGTCTCCTGTATGAAGTTACCGTAAAAAAATCTTATATTTATCTTCTTCTTCTATGATATAATGTAGAATGTCCCGGGCGGGCGGTGTGTCTTTTTGTATACAAATCTACAGTTTTGTTCCGTGCTTGATGAAATTTTGCAAATTTGACCTTCGAAAGAAGAGGAAGGTCACTGTCTACATGAGATTTCGAAAACCACTCCCATCCCCCTTTCCTACCTCTTAAACAGAATGTTGGCTTTTCTTAAAGAAATAAGTAGGGGTAGGGGTAGGGTTAATACGAGTACGTCATCAAAATTTTATTTAAAATCATACATCGTTGTTTTGTATACAAATCTACAGTTTTATTCCAAGCTTGAAAATTTTTTGCAAACTTGACTTTCGAAACAAGAGGAATTGTTTCCCATCCCTTTTTCGTTCATTCGTTATAGATTTTTATAATGTTTTGGTTTTGTCGTTAAAATAACAACAAAAAACAACGAAAAAGTAATGAAGAAAAAAAAAACAGAAAAAAAAAATTATAAAACAACAAAAAAATCAAATACATTCGTATTTATCCATGCAGAAAATAAATTGCGTATTCGTAAGTGTTGTACCTACTCTAACATCTTCTTCTCTATATATGAAAATTAATATTTGTCTGTCTGTCCTCGATTTTATCGAAAATTACTTCACCGGTATCGCTGAAAATAGCACAGTTTGTTCCTATTAGTTCCGGGAAGGTTTATAGAGTAGTTATAATGAAATCCAATATGTAAAACTGTTGCTATAATGTTTTAAAATTAGTATAAAAAACATTTATCCCGCCATGCTGTATTGAGGTTAGCCCATAGATATTCATTGTTTCTTTGTTTAGACATAGTAATAGTTGTCACAAGCCATTTCTTTCGCTGTCAAATCAATTATGGCACCCAAACGACAAGTAAGAATTCACATCTTCATAACTTTAAACAAACAAAAAAAAACACCCCGAGCAATGCCGGGTACACATCAGATGGTTTAATCTATAAATACGGGTATATTTTGTTATGAATGAATCTAATATAAATACCGATTCTACGAGTTAATATATATAAAACAACAAGTTGGGTCACCGGAGGAGTAGTCGTAAATAAACGACGATAAAGAAAATAGCAAAACATAGAATTAATAATGTTCTCTTACGTAAGTATTTAGATATCGAGGTAGCACACACAAATAGGACCATTATGTGAACAAATAGAATATGTATATTCACTTCTACATTTTATTAACAGGATGAGTTGCAAAACAAGTTGATTGGTAAAAGAAATGTAAAAACATTTGATTTAATAAATAATTATCAATTAGCATATTTTAGTCATTCTCTCTTTCCAGTGGCGTGCACTCCATAAAGGCAGAAAAGCTGTGCCTACCCCAAGAAAAACCAACAATAAAAATAAATTAAAAGACTGTTTATCAAAATGTATTTTTCTATGAATTTTATAAGGAACTTGTACGCTCATTTATTCAGTTGGTCACACAAATCGGAGAATATATTGATAATATATTCTCTGATTTATTAACATACCTAATAGTACATAGAGATGCCCTAACACGCAAGGAGAATATACTAAAATTAGGGGGGTGAGCTAAGGCGTGTCACTTTCATCCGATTTGCGAATAAATTCATCCCGACAGCCTGAAGGCATCTCGCATTGCAAAGTATTAGTATTTACTCTTAGAATAGCAAATGTGCTAATGATCATCCTCCATCCGTCCTTTTTACAATTGCATGGAATTTATGGCTAATTTCCCTTTTCCCCATAGCTATGCTAACAGATTCCAAACTAACCCAACCCGCCAATTTAAGTAAAATACTAAATAAGTAAAAGGGCTCGGTTTGTTTACAAAAACCGAATATTTTGTAGGAGTATTTAGTTTGACCCCTTTACAAATGCATTTTAATTTGGCTACCGTAATTATAAACACGTTAAATAAAAGTGGACGGAAGTGAATTACTGTCACTAAAACTATTTATGTATTATTTAACTGAATAAACTTAAAATACAGTAAAACAAAGTTTATCTGTGGAATGTAATGCGATAGTTTTGATCATTATCTTTACCATTTCTAATTTTACAACGTTTGATTCCACAGGTAACCATAATTATTTTATTATTTCTCAAAATTTTCTAATATCACTCGCGGCTGGGCAATATACCAATGATGTCATGCATTTGAGAAATTCGCGAACCCACCTGGTGACAAATTAAGGATGTCAAGTGGTTTGCTGTCAAAATGGTAGGTTAATTTGGCTATATGGCAAATCTATTTATTCTGATGTCAGTGGTATTTTCAATTAATGCGCAATTTATACCCGAACACAAAAAAATACACACTGCTTATCTTTGGCCATAGGGCAATGCACGCCGCTGTCTCTTTCCCACATCTCTTCTTGTCAATTCGTTCATTTAATCATGTTTCGAGATTTTAAATCATCATCATCTAAAACACGAAATAAAAATACAACGCAAATAAAATCCACAGTCATCAAGCCCCATAATAATAAATGGTGAATGTTTCATAATTGTCGTAATAGGATGATGTAAAAAATCTCACAGATAATTACTCATGGTTTATTAAAAAAAAATACGGAATATTAGGTTGGGGTAGTGCTTCTTCTACTGCCCTCGATCATTAAAAAGTCCAAAAATTAATCACAAAAAAATATTCTCAAACACCCTCTTTTTACCAGTACCGATACGATCTTCAATTAATTCATTTCATTTCCGGCAACCCGGGCATTTATTGGCATAAAATTTTAAACATTTACATGTACTTTACCCGTCTAACTAGACGATGTCTGTTCTGAGACGGGTAACAGTAAAAAATAAATATTTAGATATACAAATAAAGGATTATGAAGAAAAATGCTTAAAAATACATAAGGAGATGCGTAAAACATATATAAAATAATTTTAATACAAAGGTTAAAAAGATGCAAAGCTAAAAAAAAAAGGATTATTTAAAAGTGCATAATAAAAATGATTAAATTAAAAAAAAATTATACTAGTAATAAGAAAAACGATATCAGATTAAGGAGAGTTTGCTGGTAATTTGATGATGCAATTCCTTTATCATTTATTAGCCACGTGTTGAAGTTTTTTATACAACCATTTTAGATTGTTTTACGTCATATGCTGAGAGATTTCTATTAGAAAGATGTTGAATACGAGAGGTGTGAGGTAGGATTCGTGTTTCTTGGCAAGAGTGAATTTAATATTGGGTACTTAAAAATGATTGTGAGATTTAGCTCGTGTGTTTTGTGAGTGATATATCATCAATGTTACCGACGTAAAGCAGTTCTTTGCAAGAAACATTTGCATCAAAACAATAAAACAGAATAGAAATCAACACAAACTCTACACAATACACGATCATAAAATAAAGAACTACCACAAACTCCTTTTGCTAGAACTACCTTTGGACAAAGACACTTTATATATAGTATGCTATGAAAGCATGCGACTAAACAAACAGAACGAAACAGAAATATAAAAAAAACATATTTACAATTACCTATATTACAAAATATCCACCTAAATATTTAAATTTAACTTCCATAGACCGGTCAGTGGCTGAATTGGATGCGTGTCGGGTGGATCCAGGTGTCGTGAGTTAAATTCCTCGGCTGGCTAAGTCCCCCATCACGACACAACCTGCATTTAGCTTAGTGGAGATTTTCAAATATCGTCCAGTTAATCGTAACCGGGATATGTTTGTCTTATATATCTTTCTTGTTATATTTGCTTTATTTGATCATTATATAAAAATCAATGTAAGTTTGTTTTTTTGTCCTCGATGTTCTCGAAAATTATTCTACCGGTTTCGCTGGAAATAGTTTATTTTTATCAGTGCCGGGAAGGTTTAGAAAGTATTTTTAATGAAATACAACATGTAAAACTGTTGCTATAACGTTTTAAAAATAGAATGAAAAACATTAAAACCGCCATGTTTTATTTAGGTTAACCCATAGACATAACACTCTGATTAGCCACAGATTGCATATTCAAAATAAGAAGGTTTTTTTTGGTAGAATATTTACAAAATGGAAAACACGAGTAGGTACTTAAGAACTTTATGATTTAGATATATTTTGAAAAAATAAACGTTTGGAATAAAATAAAATATTCAAATGAATGTTTCTTTATTTGGAGATAGTTCCTTTCGCTGTCAAATTAATTATGGCACCCTAATGACAAGCAAGAATTCACAACTTCATAACTTTACTTAATAAAAAGAATCCCGAGCAAGGCCGGGTACACATCAGCTAGTTTAATTATATAATTTATATGCCGCCTACGTGTCTCGATACAGGAATTTCCCAGTGAGACAGACATCGAACACACCTTTGCAACTATGTTCTTTCAAGATTAATAAAATTCTTCAAAATACCCTTTTAAAATATCGAACCGAAGTAAGTCCCGATCCTATCTTCCTCTTCCTCTCCCCCCTTCATTTTTTTGTTTTCTTTATCTTGTTAGCTTCATAAATAAAACATCTGCATTTAACCACCGTTAGCACAAGAAACTTTGTTGGCTTACCTTTTGTTAAACTTCCTTTGTATATATAATTGTATTAAAAGCTGTTTGATTCTTACAAATAAATAAATGAAATAAAAACAAATAAAAAAAAGATTTGAGGAATGTCTCCTTAATTGAGAAGTTAAAAATTAAATTATTTTAAAGTTTACGAAAGGTCATAGGAAGGTATTCTTGTATTGCACGGCAGTGAACAGTCACCATCCGTCATTGTTAAATAAATCTAAATAGTGGAATAAAAGAATAAAATAACGCTTCCTGATTTTTATGGCTTTTTTTACGTATGTTACATAATTATGATTAATTTATTCTACAGACTTCTCGCGGTACACTGGCGCCCAATGAAAATGGGAATCCTGTATTTTCACACTGAATCCGGATCGCGAAAATTAAATAAGGTACTTTCACAAACTACGGATACCGTTAAAAATGTGTTGGCGATTTAAAGTTCATATTTGTGATTCTGATAATCGCACGAAAAACGTGTGATTTAAATATTTTCATTCATAATTTATTTTGAAAACGATCAGATTCTGAAATGGTTCGAACTAGCTACAACGGCATCATGATGTACAAGACGGCTGTCAGCGTCGGTCGGCGTGATGTCAACAACGCCACATTCACCAAATATTCCTAATATTAAAATACCAAATATTCCTTATTTGAGTTAGTATCGTGTAACAAGTTTTATTAATATTCTTTCTATTTCCTTGGGAGTGTGTAGAGGTATATACTTTAGGTTATGTCAGTAATTTTGTTAGAAACGAAAAAAAAAAAATCCGTTTTATAGTTTAAGAGGAACGGCTGCGCTGCCCGTTTCACACATAACATAATTTTGAATTTGAGGCCAAAATACCCATCCAAAATTAATGACATTTTTTTAAAAATTAAAGGTTCAGTAAATATCTAGTACGGATGTGAAGTATTTTATTTATTTTTGTTTTAAATTATAAAGTAGATGCCTGAAAAAAAAAACATAATTTTAGAGGCAATTTGTAAAATTATTTGTGGATTTACAGTAATTAAAAAAAATACATATATCATATTTGCTATGTAGATGTAAATAAAAATATAAAAACAAAACATTAAAAAAAAAATTATGTACGGCAAATTTATATTCCAAAGTAAATTGGTCGTTTTTAATTTCATTTAAAATCCACCATAATGCTTTTTTTAATATACTTTTTAAATTATTTATAATTTATATTTCATTATATTTTCAAAGGAGATGGGTAAAACTTTTTAATCACCATTAGTCCCCAAATAATTGTTAAAGGTGCCCCTGAAATCGCGAGCAAATATGACAACAATACTAACGTTAACCCGCAAATAATTTCCGAAGTTGTCTCTAAAATCATGAAAAATTGATTTCTTTAATGGCCTATATTTCATAACGTAAAACAAAAATAAATAAATAATTTTTTATCCGTACTAGATATTTACTATACTTTTTGATGAAAGAAGATTATTAGGTTTAGGGGAGTATTTTGGCCTCTAATCCAAAATTAAGTTTTGTTTGAAACATGCCGCGTAGCCGTTCTTCTTAAGGTAATGCTTTATTCTGAGTTTCCTAATTACACTACGTTCATCAAAACGTTATCTTTGCGTGGATATTAATATTCTGTGGTATAAAATGTAATCAGAACACGTGAAGGTGGCCGTTTTCGTTGCTCCCCTGTGTATTTTTCAAAGATTGGAGTGTTTACCTTGAAAGTATCATGTGTCATGTTATTAGGTAGTTAATAACGGATCTGTCGATAAAATCGTGGCATTTGATGGAAATTCTGCATTGAAAATCAGTATTACGATGAAGCGACGTGCTTTTGCAAAAAAATCCGTTATTTTTTATATTATTACATTACGTATCATGACTAATTTATTTTTTGCATTTATAGCGGGGAGACACAAACATTTTTTTACTTATTCATTTCATTTCATTGCCGGCAACCCGAGCATTTATTGGCATATAGGTTGTTTACGATACATGTACTTTTTTTTTTTTTTGTTATATATTTATTTCTTGCTAAAGCAATCCCGATGAGTTTCAAAACTCATTTTAGGACGGGAGGAATTTACAATACATAAGTAGGAGATAGTACATACAATTTTACATTGACAGCAAAATATCAAAAATAGAAGTTTCACATACAGACAGAAATAATTTTATAAGGCCAAGTTAAATAGAACAACACACAAGAGAAAACATATAAGGGAACAACAAAATATACAAATATGGATTTACTGATTTTCATTTTTAAAAATCCTTAAAAAGTATTCCTTTATACCATCATTTTGGGATTTTTTATTTTTCTGGATGGTTTTGTACATATCTGGAAGCGAATTATAAAGTGTGTAGGCAATGTAGTTTAAAGATTTTATTCCATATTTTGTAGTGTGTGTTTGAGGAATGCGGATTTTATTGTTATTTCGAGTATTGTGGTTGTGGATGTCTTGATTGTAAAGTGGCTTGACGTTAGTGTGAGTTGATTGTTGAGTAATTTGTAGGATGGTGCTGGTGATTTCATACTTAGGAAGGATCGTGATTGGAAGGATACCGGAAACTGAGTAGATGTCCCTGACATGAGTGTCCCATGGAAGTCCAAAAACATTTCTGAGGGCTCGGTTTTGAACCACCTGCAGATCAGCAATCAATTTCTTCGAGGCAACTTTACTAGATGATTTCTGTTTTGAGACGGGTAACAATAAATGGGATTATGTAGAAAAATGCTTAAAAATACATTAGAAAATACAAAAAAAACATAGAAGAAATAAAATATATATAAGTGGGAGTAGGAGTAGGAGTAGGAGTAGGAGTAGGAGTAGGAGTAGGAGTAAGAGTAGGCGTAGGAGTAGGAGTAGGAGTTGGAGTAGGAGTAGGAGTAGGAGTAGGAGTAGGAGTAGGAGTAGGAGTAGTAGGACTTGGAGTAGGAGTAGGAGTAGGATTAGGTGTAGGAGTAGGAGTAAGAGTTGTAGTTGGAGTTGGAGTAGGAGTAGGTGTCTGAGATAGTGGGAATATTTTTTTAATAAATACTAATGGCTTCCTGATATCAAGTATGCTACTTGTAATTAATGGGTTTTCTGTATGATGTAGATAAGGTTTTTGAACATGATTCTAATTACTGTTTTATGAGATGTGTTTAGGGTCAAATTATTTTTTTTTTATTTCTCGGGCATTAGCTATGTAACAATTTCTAGACATTTTGTTATGAGAGTTTTATCCACTATGTACCTTCATTCTATTAACTTCATGTAACTTCTACGTAAGTTCATTCTATTACTTTGCTACCGGTTTCGACACTTCCGTGTCATTCACTAGCGTTCTTAAAACTAACTTAAATAAGTACAAAAATAATTAGAAATTATTAGATGCATTAGGTGAGGGCAGTGGGAGTGGGAGTGGAAGAGATTTGTTAATGCGGACCTTAAAGAGGTCCGGATTAAATATAGAAGAAAATACAAATGTCGGTAGCTCGTTCCACATACGATTCGATTTACATAAAAACGAGTCATCGAATCGACCCGTTTTCATGAAGCCAATATCAATTGTGAACGGGTGTTCCGCTCGTGTCTAGAGTTTCACACAGGCTTCATTAAAATATCTGTAGAACAGACTCAGCATACCTAGATTGGGTCTGTTCATTAGATATGGCAATCGGTCTGTTAACGGCGGATTGTCAATCACACGAACCACCCTCTATGCATAAAATCAACCAGGTTTATCAAGTATTTGGAAGCTCTAGCCCAGAGATGGCATCAAAATTAGCTGTTATTTATTTGAGATTTATATAGGGTTAGAAGTTGGTCCACATTGAAAAATCTGCTAGCTCTATACAAGACGCCAAGTTTCTTGGAAACCAGATTTACTCGGGCTTCTATAGATTAGCGATGAGTCGTTCATGATCGAGCTGTTCATTTGTGCGGACTCATTTTGATGAGCCGTGAGCGTACGACTCCTGGTAAACCGCATCACGGCTCAATTCAACTGTGACTCTTTTTGATAAACCTTGGAACTACCAAAGAAAGATTGTTTATTTATCTGCATATCTCATACGTTCGATAGTATTCTTACGCATTTCTATGATAACACATCTTTAAATGGGGTTCTTTTTTCTAATGTGTTTATTTAAAATCAACATATGCGTATCAAATTTCCACAAAGCTAAAATATGCCCACGGCTGTGGAAGTTGTAATTAATATTCGGCGCGATGATGTATCTTAAAGCGGTTGTTTTCAAGAGTTCACATTCGTGCGTAGAGATGAGAATAGTTACCGCATTTATACGTGTAGGCACTGTATAACACGTGAACGGCGCATGACAGTCTGTCCGTAGGAACTAGGAGTCGTATGAACTATGAACTGGGGTTTGAGCTCAACTGAACTGAGATCGACTCCTAATGTATGCCGGCCCTTAAATGTGTCGATCTGGGACTCGAACCCAGAACCTTTCGGTCCCGGGGCCAGCACTCTAACCAGTTTAACGTGATATTAGCAGTTCTTAAATTGAAGTATGAACTCGGCATTAGCGTCAGTGATTTAAAAAAAAAATCTCATAAAGAAGTACCTATGAAGGTTTTATGCAATTTCGTAATAGGTAAAGTCGCACTAGTGATCTGTCACATTTAACCTAGTTAATTAACGAACACATAATAACCTAAAAAAATAAAGGACAAATCAAGTAGTACCTACAATTCATGATCAGTGAGTAGGTACTATTTTAAATGTTGTGAAATTTATTAATATGCCGTGTTTTTTAAAATACATTTTCTTTTAATTGTGGATACATAGGTCTTCCTCAAAATTTAACGTTTTTTTAATGTTATATGAGCACCAGACAAGAGTACTAGCTACTCCCAAACCGTCTGGAGCCAGTGAGACTATGATAACCCCAATTGGGGTATGTTGTGAGTTCCTGGTTATTCTGATCTAGTTACCAAACACGGCTAAAGCTATTTCAAGCTAAGTTTCGATTCTAAATGCTATGGTCTTTCACCAGGACGATGCTGACAGTATTTACCACTCTGGAACGTGCCGAAATTATGTATTATTTTTAATGTTTAAAATTGTGAAATAACACAAAATACTCGAATAAATTTAACATGCGCCGGGTTCGTAGCCAAGGATCGTAACCACTCAACCGCGCAGGCCATCAAAACCTTTGCCTCGTGATGATGATTTCACAAGTGCTCCCGATTGCCGGAGCCAGTGGGACTATGGTATCCCCAAATGGCGTATTTTGTGATGCAGAAGAATCTGGGGAGGGGGAAGAGATGGGAAAGCTGAAGATTAGAACGTAGCTGGCTATTCAGATCTGATGACCAAACACGGCTAGAGGCCATTTCACGCAACGTTTTTCACCAGAGCGATACTGAGAGCATCTGGCATCCTGGAAATTGAAACAATGATTCCAACAGTTTTGCCAGCACATAGATCCTCTGATAAGGAAAACACTACGTCATAATTTTATTATGATTAAGTCCATTTCTGATAGCTACCAGCTTGCGCATTGTTCCGTCGTCCTTGCGTCCCCATTTCACAGTGTGCCTGGCTTCCAATCCATTATTATATTAATTGCATCATTGCGTACCAATTATGGTAAACATGGCGATACTGAGTGACGGCTGTCGACAACAGTGACGAGAGTTATCGAAAAAGGTTGATATTTAATCGAAGCACTTTTGATTTGTTACGTACAGCGTCATTTTCGACATCTGTCCATCAAAAATAATTTCAAATCATATTAGTAAATTATACAAAAATGTCCATATTTTAATTACGCGATGTTGAAATATGTCACAGTGCTATATGATTTAGAATTTTTTTTATGTTTTTAAAAAATATTAATAATAATAGTAATAATGTATTTATTTAATTTCCCATACATTACAAAAATATATGAATGAGAAATTACAAGTACCTATGTAATATTTGTTAGACAAAAAGATTTACAAATTTTCAAGTACAAAGAAAAAGAAAAAATTCAAGCAGTGGTGAAGATCGCATCAATGTAAAACTAAATATTAATTATTTTTGTTATACTAAGATTTTTTTAATATATTAATGTTATCATTATGTTTGTATCTGCAAGTATTTGAGTTTTTTTTTCGTTATTGTGACAGCCGCTTCGTCGTCCAAGGCAATTTTCAAACTGCGGTTAGGCCACGTTGAGTCAACTTATTTATGTGATTCTATTTACCCCTACCCAATTTTTATGGCGCCTAAAATGATTTATTATCGGTGAAACCGATTTACCGAGTAACGAATTATAATAATGGATTCTCTATTAACATCATACAACACTACATATCGATTCGTTTAATAACGTTATTAAATTTGATTTACATTAAATTAAAAAAAAAAAGCGTAGCGTACCTGTAGCGTCGTTTTAAATGGTCCACTTGTACTAGTGACCAATTTCTAGTAAGAAGTATTATAAATTCTACGATCCAATCGAATATTTATACTTTAAAATTTAAAAAAATATATATATATATATATAGCGTTTGATAGCATATCTCATGACAAACTTATAATTAAATTAAGCAACATTGGAATAAATAGTACAGCTCTGGAATGGATAAAAAGCTATCTTTTCAAACGTCCTCAAGTGGTAAAAATAAACGAGGTACTTAGTCATAAAAAAACAAGTAATTTTGGCATACCTCAAGGTACAGTACTGGGACCTCTACCTTTTATCATCTATGTAAATGACATTCATGCAAAAGCTAAACGGAAAAATAATATCTTATGCTGACGACACTGTCATAATACTTGAAGGTACTGACTGGAATTCTATTAACAAGCTAGCAAATACTGATATTAATATATTAAAAAATTGGTTCGATAATAATCTACTCTCCCTTAACACTGGAAAAACAAAATTTATTCCTTTCTCTATCAATAAATTTAAATCAAAACCAGAAATAAAAATTATAATACACCAAAGTAACTGCAACAGAATCAATTGTAATCAAGCATGTTCAATACTTAGTCCAACTTCCAAAATTAAATACCTTGGTGTATATATAGACCAGCATTTTAAATGGAAAACACATATTTGTGAACTTGTTAAACGAATTAGAAAATGTATATATATATTTATAAGACTAAGAAATATTCTTAGACTAGAAAACCTAAAAAGAGTGTACTATGCAATTGTTCAGTCTATTTTACAATATGGAATTATTGGCTGGGGGGGAACATATGATAATATTTTAAGTCCACTTAAAATAATTCAAAGATTGATAATAAAGGTAATTTAAAAAAAACCATCATCATTTTCCACTGATAAAATTTATAAAAAATATGCAATTATTCAAATCTTCAAAGAAAAAACGTTAAATAAATTACAATTTAATATATCCGCAAGGTATCAACAAAACATTAAAATCCCGCCATTCAATACTAATCATACGCAAAACACATACCTATATCTAGGAATAACTTTTTTTAACAGTCTGCCATCTGATCTTAAAATTATAGAAAATATCCATGAATTTCAATATAGATTAAAAAATTACCTCAAACTACTCTAACAATTTAAAAGATTTTTTATTTTTTTTTTTATTATTATTAGATTTTTTTTGTCTTTATTATTATCTTCTCTTCTTTTCTTCTACTTTCTTTTCATTTTCTTTAATACTAATACTAGTGATAAATTACAAAATTTACACGACAAATTCATATTTTCCTGCTATTGTACAACAATATTTTAAGTTATGATTTGATTAATTAAGCGATAATCACTCACCAAACACAAGAACCTTGTTTCTTTATGGTGAGGAATAGCTATATTATATTTTTGTTACACTATATGAATCATGTCTTATTTTTATATACTCTCTGTAAAAAAAATTATTATATTAAATAAAAAAAAATTTAAAAAAAATATATAGCTTAACATCACATAATAGTTTAACATCACCTCCATTTAGGGAGGGTCAAAAGCGAACATATGCGGATTAATAGATATGTACAATTTTAAATAAAACCTTAATATGTCATTTATTATTACTCCACACTAAACTAAAAATGCATATCGCACTTAAAAAAAACTCTTTTTTTTATAAATTTACTTTATGGATTCTTTTATGATCCTTTATTTATCTAGAGCTTTTAACATTATCCTAGGAATTGCATAATACCCTTCATCTTTTCTATCTAACTAGTACTACGGCGCTTTGGCCTTTTTACTATTACCATCTGATGGTTTGATTTACTTGACTGAATTTATGTTACATTATTTGTGCTCTTTGGGAAAAGATTTTAACTGGACTAAAAACCCTAACCAAAGAAAGGAAAAAGGACAAATATTTGGTTATAATCAATTTACTAAAGTTACTTTCTGAACTTGCTGAATAAAATATATTTAATGTGTTATTAACTATTTGCTGCATCCTCTTCGGGCTGCGTCCCTGAGTTTCGTCGTCGGCTTATAAAGCTGAGTGATACGTAACTCAATCTTATCAATATTACTCAAAAATATTATCTATTTTTTTAGTACTCAATTTTAAACGCATTTTTTCCCTCATAGTACCAACCAGTACCTATCAAACACATATACATAATCTCTTTCTGTCTTGTATGGTGTGTGTGGACGTCTTTATTGCAATGTAGTTTGTCTCTAAGTAAGATGGTAGTAAATTATTAAAAACATTCTAAATAAAAATTAAAACGTTATAGAAAATTCTTTGTTTAACCATAATTGTGTAATTTATATTTTCTAAAAGGTATTTTTCATAAAATACGTTTCATAAGGAACAGGGGGACGTCGAGCAGAAATTATTTATTAATTCAAAATAGTGATAATATTATTACAGAATATGATAGTGTGTAAAGAGAAAAATATTTATTACACATTTTTTTAATTTTACGAAGGCTTAGTATTTACTGCAAAGGTAACCATGTCACGCTATAGGTACCCTAGGCCCGAGAATAAATTTAAAAAAAAAACCGGATAAATTGACCCTCCGGGTTAAAAGGTGTGGCTTTAAATATGCCTATTCCACTGACATGTTTTTAGAAATATGATTAATTTTTTTCTCTTACCAAGGAACAACTTTTTTTGTTGTGTTTTACCAATTTATCGCGTAATCTCCTCTTCATTTATAATTACGTCATGAAGTAAGCATTTTTCCTGGAATTGACTCTCCAAATCCCACCCAATCTCATGAACAACAAAACTCTTGTTTTATTACACGCTTTTAAAGATAGCTCTCACTCACGTGTCGACGATCTGTAAATACCCTGGAAGTATCTATATATCTATCTAGATATTGAAAAGCTGTGCCTTTCCTTGGAAACGGAATTATAAAAATAAGTTTGTTAAAATGTATCTTTCTATGAATTTGATAAGGAACTTGTCTGCTCATTTGCTTTATAAGGTTGGCCATGATAATATAATGGCAATAAAATATTCAATGCACAATTCATATTCGAATATGAAAAACTGCACACAGCCTACCTTTAGCAAAGCATGCCGCTGTTTCCACCCCTCAAAGCAGAATGTTTGTACATCTTGATAAAAATTATCACCCCTACCCTTACACCTACCTCTACCCCTATCCTTACCCCTACCCCTACCCCTACCCCAATATCATGTAGACAATGACCTTAATAAACACCACCCAGTAAATTTTTCTTTATCTACTGGGAAAAGAAGAAGAAAAAAGAAGATTACAATTTTATTTACCCTTAACCTATTTTAAATTTGTATGCAGTTTAAATAAAAAATTGTTATTCCAGAATGTATTAAATACGATTTATTTTAAATTTATGGAGATCTACCAACACAACATTAAATAAGTTCAAATATTCTCTTTTTAACAACTCTACACAAGATGTTTCTATGTCATCTTTGGAGATGCTGTGTGGAAGGTATTTTTAAAGAAAGTGAGACATTATATAATAAATTAAACACAAACCGTAAAAATTTTCGATCAACTGTAAAAACTTTTTGAATATTCAAAATCGATGACCGCTCTCATACACTTTTGTCTATTTCTCGTTAATAACAATAAGTAGGGAAAACAGAGGTTTGTTTCTTAGTAACATTTCTTAAGGGTAACGTTGTCGGAATTGAATTCATATGCACCAATACACATAAACCTGAGTTGTGCAATTAGAGTTGAATGTGCATTCAACTCTAATTGCACAACCCATAATGCTATTAATCCACTAAAGTCAGAATTAATTGACCTGCCCTATGTACGATTTTGATGTGTGGTGGCGAAGTTCATCTTACAACTATTTTGGCACCAGTTTAGTTCACTGCCATCTACGTTTGTATCACATGATTTTGACTGGGATAAGCAAATTAAAAAAACATTTATAAAAAGGGTCAAAATAAATATACTGTAATAAAATATTCGGTTTTCTAAAAAAGACGAACCTTTTTATTTAGCTGCTGTTTTACTTAAATTCATCGCACGCACACCCATCCCTATTATTTTGGTTTCTCCCCCCTACGTGTAAGGGCAACTCTATGTATTATTTGATCTGCGTATTAAGGCGAAGCTATCAGTGAAATCACTATTTCGATTAATCTGTACTACGAATCGGTTTACATTATGAAAATCAAAAAATACGCTATCGATAAATTGAACCTTTTTGTGGAAATTTCCTTGATAAAAATTAAAATAAAATTGCTGATTACGTTGTAAAAATTATTCGAGTAAACTACTAAATAATATGTTTTTTTCATTAGAAAATTACGAACGCATGTAAGAAAAGTTAAAAAAAAATACTGCTTTATAGTTAAGATTATTTGTGAAAGATTCCCTTGATGAATATTATTTCTTTCTTACAAAATAAATAAAAACCCGATTTTGGGATTACAAATTATTTCGAGACTTCGCTTGCCCAGCGAATTTCACGCCTGTTACATATATTTGTGGTGACATAAGCTGTATGTCTTATGTCTTTTTGGCTGGAATATTCCTCTTTAAAAAAATTACAGTATCAAAGACAACTAACCTCACTAAACATGCTAAGTAGAATATGATTTCAGTATCGCCACGGTGAAAGACCACCATTCGGGAATCCAATATAACTGACGGTACACTAAAAACTATTATGAGTATTGAAAAAATACATATTTATTATAATTTTTATAAACAATTATAAAACGCTGACACTAACCGGTGTTTTTGCAATTTTCTGAGAAAGTTCTCAATCGGTGAATGGACCATTAGACAAGCATAATGGTGAGATAATCCAATCGTGTCAGTGTTGAGAGCTGTGTAGCAAAACAACACAATGGGACATGCGCGCGCACGATATAGTCAAGGCCGTCTCAGCGGGTCACGGAATTAATAAATGCAATATTCACAATGAGCCACAGAGCAAATAATACACAAAGGTGCCCTAACAGGCAAGAGGAAGAAACTAAAATAAGGAGAGCAGGGGGGCGAGCTACGTGGCCGCTAATTTTATTAAAACTGCAACTAAGTAAAATGACAATTTTACAAAAACCGAATTTAATTAAATTTTTTTTAGTTTCAATACACTTTTTTATAATATAAATAATGATAAATTTCAAAGCTAATAAGACAAGTCAGGACATTTTTCATAGTCCTCCTCAGTAGAGGTTCCTGTGCTGAGGCAGACTAGGTTTTATTTAAGTACTGATTGTTTTAAGCTCTACGACTTTCTTTTTAAAATGCTGGATAACTCCTCTTCTTTGAGCCAGGTTTTGATTTGCTTTTTGAAATCATTTACATGGTGCATTTTGTTTTAATTGCTGGTGAAAGTGAATTAGAAAGCTTAGTGGAGAGATATTTATAGTTCATTTGTCCAAAAACGATTTTAAATTTTGAATATTCATAGTATTATTCTGGTTATTGTTGTGAAAATTAGGATTCTTTTGTTTTTTTTAATGTTTGATTAAAAAATACGGTTTGCCCTTTTCATAAATGTTGAACGTGGACGGCATTGAACCAAAGCTGGTGCCAAAATGGGTGGCACGTGACCTTCACGTGACGACATCCGGTCGTCGAAGTCGTACTTAGGGCGACTGATGTCACCAATTAGCACAGGACCTTTCAACTCCTAGGCCCCAGACAGGCTAATGAAACGTATCGATTATTTCTTCAATCAATATGAAGTAAGAGCATTGAGGTATATGAATGGAGTAAACATCGGAGTTCGAAATATGGGCAACATAAATGTGGCCAATTGGCTACATTGAGATAACACGGGCTTCGGTCGATTATAAGCGCTCTCCGGGTATGGATCTCCAAAGATTACTACAAAATGCCTACTTGACTGGACAAGTCGTTCTGCAAAAAATAGAAAAGCAATGGTGTAACCTTTTATCGGTTTTATCATAGTCAATATACTCTAATTTATCATTTTTATTGCTAAAAAAACACAAAGAATATCTCAAATCGACACACGCCGTTAAGAAATGCTCCGGGCCGCGGAGGTGCGTTCCGTTCGTTCGTGGTCGGAGGAAATCGGGCTACATCGACAGTTGCTTCACCCACCTTCGTATTTGAACATTGACTCTATTTATATACCTCCATGAGTAAGGGTTGATATTATTTCGGTCACACCGGCATGCTCACAATTATGTAATTAAACAATATAATGTGATGTGAGTGGGTTACATTTTAAAATTCCAAAATGCGTATTTCTTAATTTCAGTACATATAATGAATTTATGTCGCCCTTCTTACAATAGTTGGTGGTGTAATGGTTAGCGTAGTTACCTGCCAATCAGATGCTCGGGATTTGATTCTCGACCGTAGCAATGTTTTTTTTACACATATTGTTGTTAATTATCTCTTTTTAAAATTTATTTGTTATAAACTAACCCGAAAATTATGTTTTAAATACTAGTTTGTTTTTTTTTTTTAAATTTTATGGCTTGAAAGAAGGGTACAATCTTTCAGCTTTGCAAATCCTACTATCCGTGTTTTCATCACGTGTCTGCACTGATTTATGATAAATCAACACACATAAAATAAATTAAAAGAACAAAAAAAAAACTAGCCTAAAAACCAAATCTAACCTAACCAAATTAATAATTTATCTATTTTATCAAAAAACAAGTTAATTTCGTTAGGTTAGATTACTTTTATTGATTTTATGTCACTTTTAAAAAGTTTCCCAATTCATACGTGTGCTGATTAAAGGTCTATTCACATCTACTAGCACCGCACAGTGCAGAACAGTACAGTACAGACACGACAGCATTCGTTACTTACATTATCTATGGATATATTCATATTACAAGCTACGTAAGCGTTACGTATCCGCACATGCACTGGCAAGCACTGGCCGAGATTGTTGGCTAGAATACTTGACGTGCTAGTGGCCGCATGTAACCACATACCGTTAGCACCGCCATATTTGTCAGTTGGTGTCATTAAACGCAGATATTACTAAAACCGAGAAGATGGATAACGATAATTTGATTGAATTGGCCAGGGAATTTAGGTTATAAAATAATAATAAATTCCTCAAACATTGTTGCGGAAACTAACGCTCAGTTGACAGTTCAGTTGACAGCCGTACTCGTGTCTGTGCTGTGTCTGTGCTATGCCGCACGGTGTAATGTGAATACTCGCGTCTGTACTGGGCCTGTACTGTACTGTTCTGCTCTGCGCCTGTACTGTACTGTTCTGCTCTGCGCGGTGCCGGTAGATGTGCATAGACCTTCATCCTGTCAGCGTCTACACTAATGTAGGTACAATGTACAATAATAAATTTCGCAACACTTCTCTATTAAAATGAAGAATTACTGGTAATACCCAAAACTTTTTAATAAATTTATTTTACTTTGTGACTATTTTGTTCTTGACTTGTTCACTTTTCATATTGTAGTTCCGCGAAGGAAAATTTCAACAAATTTTAAGTCCAAGGTTCACAGCTTCTGAAAGAAAAAGAAATGTTTCCAGGTCACTTCATTAATACTTTTATTAAAAATAATTCTTAGTCATTTTTTCTTTACCTAGAAAGAAACATTATTTTGATCCTGATTGAAATGTTTGTATTTATATAAAGCTATTTTTTTATTTACGGCAATAATAATATTGTATGTGTATTCTTTTAATAAATAGGACAGGTCCAAGATCAGACCCTTGCAGTACCCCCTCCAGATATCTTCCTTGATTTGGAGAATATCTCTACAACTTTAGTGTTTACGCAAATGTCGATTTTTTTATAATGTGAAAACCTTGAACGAAAAGTTTAAACCAAAAATGAACAAGAAATAACGTGCAGTCACGTAGCAACGAAATTTACGACTACGTATACAACGAAGAAATACAATCTAATATGTTATTAGTAAATCCATCTTGTCTTATTTTTTAATGCACTTTAACACTTACCTAACCCAATCTAACATACATTTTATTCATTGTTCCGTTTACGACGTAATAACATGTTATACTACATTTTTTTACATAATGTTTATTTATAGCTGTCCGACGAAATAACAAAACAACAACACCGAGCAACCACGCTGGTATATAAAAAAAATTTGATGCATATAAAAATACCAGTACTTATTAATAAAAAGTAACGGATCTAACATGAGTAGTAATTTAGGAATCTAATAAACTAAGCAACGCAACGAATCAAGATTTATAGTAACACTGTAAACCTTCCAGCAGGGTTGTAGCGAGGGATACTGGCCGCCTGTGTGCTATAAAATGTCGACCAATAAAACATTTTTATTGTCCTTTTAAATAACTGTTCAAAGCTTACAAGATCCGGCAACAGGGTGTAATATTATTTATAATTTAAAAATTGTCAATTTATAGTGGAATTCCATGTTAATATAACCTTTTTTTATTAGAAACCTTAATAACCCTTTTCTGAAGATGCCCGTTCAAAATAGTATGACAAAAGTTAAAAAAGTTTTTAATCAAATAAGTAATTTGAGAGTGCAATATGCTCTATTATAACTATTTTTTATCTGCCAACTGCCCGGGGCCAGTGGGACCATGTCATCTCCAATTTGAGGTATCTTGTGATACTGAATGGGGTGGGGATGGGGAGGAAAAGAAAATTGTGGAGGGATCGAGGTAGGAAAAGGGACGGTTGAAGGGGAACGGATCGGAAATATTCTGTATGTACATTTTTTAATATTATTAAATATGAAATAGGACATTGAATAAATAAAATTATTTGTCAACGCTCAGAAAAATCCCGTTGCTCTTTCACACATCATTAATGAAAGACCACCATTCAAAATCGAAATGCTGCTTGAAACAGCTTTAGCCGTATTTGGTGACTAGGTCAGAACATACCCCAGAAACGGTAACGGCAGAAACGGGCGGTCCGTTTGATAGATTCGCCTAACTTAACAAACGGATTGCAATCTTTGGAGCACAGACGTCAGGTGGGAATGCTGTCCTTGTTCTACTGGTATTTTAGCAGCGTCATTAATCCTTTCGGCACCGGTGCACAGTCGGGAAATACGCCAAACGCGCGATCAACATTTGCACACCATTTGGGCC
Source organism: Halesus radiatus (assembly GCA_022606495.2). Lineage (NCBI taxonomy): Eukaryota > Metazoa > Arthropoda > Insecta > Trichoptera > Limnephilidae > Halesus > Halesus radiatus. The sequence goes on from JAHDVE020002688.1 coordinate 29,451, forward strand.
GCTTCTACGACTCGTTCCTGTGTTCAACAGCTCGGCTGTAGAATGATCACGAGGTTCACTACTTCCTATCCTCTAAAAAAGATCCTCCACACATCATCCCCAAAGATGATATAGGCCTTGAGGGAAATTATTTTCCTCAAAGCCTCCTACGTGGAGTCATTGTAAAAAAAAACCCCAACAGGGGATCCCACAGTTCCACTGGTCGTAGTAAGACTGGCAATGAGACCGCCTCTTGGTTACCGCCCGTGTGCGCTGCACACATTGCACACAAGGATGCGGCCCCGCCTCACGGCCTCAAACGTGTTCCGCTGTAACGTACGTACCTGATTTATGTAACAGCGACAATGTCTGCGTTGGGTTTGGTGTTACCGTAGGTCAGCGTTGAATTCACGCAGTTACCTGCCTCGGCCTACGTCAGACTGGTGAACGCGCGTCACGTAATTAAAGGATTATCCTCTTATAAAATGAGATGTTTTATGAACAAATATTTCATTATAATGAGTTTTATGTGCAAATTACTGGGAGACCTGTCACCTCTGAGATCTGAATTATGAAGATACTTATTCGAAATCGTTTTGAAGTTTAGGCTATGGTAACAAAAGTGCTTTCTAAGTTCTTACGAATAATAACAACCCTTTGATTCTAGTCATTCCGTATCGGGAACCAAATGACGGTCCTCACAATACCCGTTCTACCTCCATTTCTCTTAAGGTCAGACATGTATTTTAAAAAGAGATAACTCAAGATCTCAGTTTACGTCATATTCTGACAGTAGACCGAAAGTGTTAAACTGTTTATAATGACAAAATATTATACAGAGAGTATTTATAAGTCCCGTTAACCCAATTAATGTGGATTATCAACAGGTGCCTATATTTCAGTATTGACATTTTTTTTTAAAATTTGTTATATTGTAGTTTTCATCTTAATATCTTCACAGTTTCCATCTTACTCTTCCATACATTTCGATCCTCCCATTTAATCACCATCCAAGTTAACATTCACATAGATACGTGTGAATAAGGTTATGGAGATTTTTATTTTTTGAAACGGTACAACTTTGTTATGGAAAGGTTTTCATATGTTTACATGTTTCAATTTTTTTTACGTGTTTTGATGCATATTTATATACACTTCCGATAGAGATGTCTTACGAAAAGTGTCTGAGAAACAGTCTCCGTTTTGTTATTAGCGAAACAGGGACAAAAAGTGTATTCAATTATAAGTGTATATAATTCGGAGGCCAAAATAAGAACAAACTGTAATATTTTATTGTTTTTATAACGTTAATTATATGAATTTATGTTTTGAATTTTCGTAATAAAATTGCAGTGTGATATTTTTATTCATTAGATAAAAAACTGAAACAACCAAAAACTTCTTATTTCACAAAAGTGACCTTCTTTAAATTTCGCTTGAATTTTTTTAGTTGAAAAACTAACATGCTGTACGAATGCAATGTACCTTTTTGAGTACTGATTCAACTCAACATTTGCTGCGTTACTTACCGCTATTGAATGGTCATGGTTTAGCGGTTCGTGTTTTTTTTTAACATGGGTTAAATCAGAAATTCAAGAGAAGATATTATATGTCACCCAATGTTCTTACTGTTATTGTCCTTCGGCGAATCGTCAAATACAGCGGCAGTCACATCATTTAAATAAAGTTGGTGGGAGGGGGGGTACTTTAATAACTAGCGACTTGAGACTATACGGTGTTTGTTGAAAGTTTCTTAACTTGGGAATTTATCTAAAAACCGATTGAATTTTGAATACGAAAACAAAAGTATGCATTATAATATTTCGTTCGTTTAACAGTTGATTTACAAATGCCCTTAAAAGTAACCAAGAAAATAAAAACTTACAAATATTTACTACTAACTGTATAAAGTAAAATAATAACATTTAACTTGCACCCTTATTGTGCAAAGTTCAGCCGGTCGGCAAAGTAACTGACAGGGCCATCTCGGTGACACTCTTCAAACTTCCGAGAATATTATAATGCAAGTTAGTCTTATTTTAACGTGTTTTTAATGTGAGTTCACTGCACAATTGCTTTTTACAGAAAACGGCCACTGGTATTCATTAAAATGGTTTAACATAAAAAATCACGTAAAAAAACCCTGCGAAAAATTTCAAATGTTTTTTTTTTGCATAAATGTATCCCATTTTTATTTTCAGAAGTGCGCTTTTTGGTCGCCCTATGCTGATTTAGTAGGTAAATCAATAGTACGCATTTAAAATAACACATTTGGCACTAGTGATGTTTGGCACGCAATTTTATGTTATTAGTTAGGTAGGTACGGTATCTGCGGACAAAGGAAATAAATGGACGACCTGGAGTCCTTCATACAAATCAGAAATTTGAAACATACAATACTTATGGGATTCCCGATTCTATGAGAAGTAATGCAAAATCACGTGTTTTTGGTTTGAAATTTTGAAGGCCTAGAAAAATCATAGATGATTTAATTAAATACTGTAAGTAGAACACAACTTGACCTTTCATTTGAATGGGGTATTTTTTTGGTGTCTTTTTTAAACCTAGAAAAAAATAAAGTGTTAGACCTTAAAAAATGTTTAAAGCTCAAAATCTTCCACTTACGAACCTTTTTTCCAATATTGTCATATAGTAAATTGTGACAAATGTATTTAGTTTAAGAATATGACCGAATTTTTTAAATAATTATGCCTGAGCATTACAAAATAAAATAAAACACGCATTTTGGTGATGTTTATTTTGAATAAATAATTTTTTTGCGGTGTTAACCGGGAATTTCAACCTTTTCGCCACTTACATAAGGAGTGCGTGATTTCGTTCGAATTTTAAGAAGTGTATTTAATGATTCACTAGAAGCAGGTCAAAAGGGAAACTAATGAATATGAAATCCGTACAATAGAGGAAATAATTAAAGAACCTGTCTTTCTACTGCTAGTTTCGATATGTCCAGTAAGCACGCTCTAGACAATATAATATAGACACCTATTTTGTTGACTGTCGATTTGTATATATAACCCAAACATTTTAAAATTAATTTCCAGGTAGGGCCTGTAATCAAGGTGTCAATTTGCATCGATCGATTATTTTTATTGATTCAAATGAATCAGTAAATCGTAATGGGTTTCAAAACATTTCGAAATATCTGGATATTATTCAATATTTAGGTATTCATTTTCCAACCATATGGCAAAGAACCTCATTAGTGAAAACCAACTGTTAGTCAATAATAATAAATTAATTATCGGTTTATTTTAGAAAGCTAAATCATTACTTTTTACTTTTTCGTTGTCTTCCGAATAGACGTCCTCTGTTTGAAGTGTCACTTTCTCGGTTTATGCCGACCACAACTTGTGATTCGTCATTTTTCTTGTAACCTTATAAATATATTAATATATATAAATGCTAAGTAAAATATTTTCTCTGGTGGCCTATATCACCTTTAGGGATGCTGTGAGGAGGGTCATTTTAAAGTAAGGAAGCGGACGAAGTTCTAGGAAGGAAAAATGTGTTTTTTTATTTAATATCAACGGTATAAATATACCAGAAACAATAACTGCATGTCACAGTTAACAGTTAAAAGCATAAGAATATAGCACAAATATTTTTCAAGGTCGTACAATGACATCAGAGAGTATATAAAGAATAAAAGTTCATGAAGGATATAAAAGTAAAAGATATGCGTGCATAAGAAAAACATATAGTAAACTTAGCTTAAATTAATATTACTAATAGCCTTCTTGTACTTACCTTCCGTGCTGTTAAATAGATTCGCTACATCGTATCTATTACTAACTTCATGTAATCTAGGTACAAGCGAGTGTTTGTAATGATCAGTCCTGGTTTTGTTACATTTAAACAGAATTATGGAACAAGTAGCTCTCGTATCGAGGAGTGGGTAGGAATCTGGAGGTCACATTGCATTCTATGTTTATCATTTGTCTATACTTGACATTATTATTTTTTTAGTATTCTGTATATTTCTGATGAGGAAATCATCGTTTTCGAAACATTTCGAAATAAATATAAACATATTAATAAAGTGGTGAATACAAAGTAATTTTTATTTAATTTATTAAATTTTTGAATGTTTGAAAGGAGAAGATACAAAAAAATTTCTAAAATATTTATATTTTAAAGACTTCGGGTACTATCCCTGGTAATATCCATCAGCCTCCTTATCGGGGATGCTGGGTATTAGTAGTAGCCTTGCCAACAGAGGGAAGCTGCTTTTCTTATAATGGGTATATAATCTCTTGAATGGTCACGTCAACAAGCTAGAGATTTTAGAAAAAATTGTCAATTATGTCCCTGACAAGTTTAATACAGCGCGCGTGCACAGATCTTTCCTTATTCCGAGATGCAGAACTAATCTACCATTAGTAATGCCTCTCGGAAGAATGATCATGGTCTTAAATGAACTAACGCATATTGTAGACGTTTTCCACGTGAATATTGTTAAATTCAAAATGCACAAGTGTGTAACGAATTTTAACGATGGAATGTACATTTGTCTTTTGAATAAATTCTGTAAAAGTGAATGTAAAATAAAATCTCCATATATTAAAAAAAAAACTAACGTTTGTTTGTTTGTCCTTGATTTTCTCGAAAATTACTAACTTCGCTGAAAATAGCACAGTTTGTTCTTATAAGTGCCAGGAAGATTTAGAGAGTAGTTTGAATGAAATCCAATAAGTAAAACTATTGATATAATGTTTTAAAATTAGTATGAAAAACATTGAATCCGCCATGTTGTATTGAGGTTAGCCCATATATATATACCACTCTGGTTAGCCACAGATTACATATTCAAAATAATATTTTGGGTAGAATATTTTCAAAGTGGAAAACACAAGTAGGTACCTACTTAAGAACATTATTATTTAGATATGTTTTGAAAAAATAAGCAAGCAAGAATTCACAACTTTAATAAAAGAAGCTAATAAATAAATAAAAACAAGACGGGTTTTCAATTGTGTAAGAACGCTCATTCTGTTATGCATCCCTACTCTAAAATATTTTATCATTAATTTCTACGTTACGACTTGTTTTAGCTATTTTTTTTGGGTTCTTACTTTTTTTTAAAATAAATAGTTAACAATTTACCAAAACATTGTAAAATTGATGATAACAGCAAAAAACATAGTTCCCACACATAGTTATAACTTAATTTATAGTTTACATATTCTAAAATTTATTATAATTATGTAGAAAATGTCCACATTTCTTGCGAGCCAGTTAACTAACCTAGTAAATCTTCCCAGGTGCGTCGAAACTGATATGTTTGCACATTGGAAAAATTAGAAGCCTGTGTTGGCGGCCTCCCGCAAAATTATCCGGGACATGGAATCATATTTCAGCCAATTAGTTATTAACAAGAAACCGCTCGGAAGATGATACGCCATAAGCAGTAAGTTTATACGCCATAAGCAGAAGTTGATACGCCAAAAGCAGTAAGTTGATACATCATAAGCAGTAAGTTGATACGCCATAAGCAGTAAGTTGATACGCCATAAGCAGAAGTTGATACGCCATAAGCAGAAGATGATACACCATAAGCAGAGGTTGATACGCCATAAGCAGAAGGTGATACGCCATAAGGTGTAAGTTAGAACTAAGTCTCCAGGTACCCAGCATTCCCGAGATAAATGCTGTTGGAAACAGTCATCGTAAAAAAATGGCATACGAATATGGGAAGTAGATTCATCACCACGCTATTCTTAGCTCCGAGCTTAGTCCTACTTGAAAAAAAAAGTAAAAACTGCATTAGGCACTAGTATTTGAAATAATGACAAGGTGCTGAGAATCGTGACCATTTTAATTTAAGGTTGTATTAAAAAAACCTATTTTTGACCTTGTTCCCTTTTAAAAACTTGAAATATAACTATCGTATTATTATTGACGGGCATAATTGTTATGTAATAATAATTACCAGTTGTTACCCGTAAAAAATCACGAAGTGTAAATAACTTCATTTCAAATATAGAATAAAAATAACCGTCTTGTGAAATTTATCATGGATAGGCGCTTTAATGTTTTTATTTTCATTAACTCCACAAAAGAGGCCTTGAAAAAATTATTTCCCTAAGGACCTATGTCTTCTTTAAGGATCCTGTGCCTTTGAAGGAATTAAAGGATCAGAATTTCTGGGAAGAAAAGAGGTATGAGTGTTGAGAAGTAATCTGGGGGTCAAGGCAATGGGTCGAGAGTCCAGCTGGGGAGGTCAAGGGACCTCCCTCGACCGGCCTCTCCCGACAGCTGGTGGCCAGTCGCATTCGCCGCCAAGACCTGGACAAACTTTACTCTATCAACTCGGGCACCCCTGTTAAGCCACCAAACGTAGCGAACCATTTAACCACCTATGGCAGATTCTTTTTAAAATTTCGATCATTTTCTTAATGCATATCAGTTCCAATTTCGAAAACATCACACACAATATAAACCCAAAGAAATTTTAGTGCACTCCAATGAAAAATATTTTGGTGAAAAAAAAATTATTCATATAAATCAGCAAACGCCGATTCTGAATATGTAAGTTTTATTTATATGTAGAATTTATAAATCATTGTTTAAAAGTGAATAAAAAACCATCTCATCAAAATGAATTGTTGTTTTGGTACCATTGCATTCTCAACAATCTCGATAACTGACGTCACGGATCTCGTCCGCGCGTATTCCGGTTTTAGATATGTACGGTATTTTTTTTATTTGTCGATTATGTTATATTTGGCGAAATTTAAACTTAATTTGGGTAACTTCAAACTCTATAATTGTTGATTAATGTAAAAAGAAACTATTAATTACGTAAATATGATATATTGAAGGGAAAATCGACAACCAACAGTCTATGAATTACAAATGTTGTTAATATTCTCAAAATTAAAATTTCTGAAAAGATAGATAATTTGATTACTTATGTGTGGTTATAGTTTACTATGACTATATAACATAATTATATAAGGTAAAGCTTGGGATATTAGAAAGGCGAAAAGTGCATTTTTACACTGTGGTACACTGTAAAAACAATAGCGACGAGATGCTGGCATTTTACAATGTGTCCTTCAATTAAAAGCAGTTAAATTTTTAGAATTTAAAAACATCTCGAATTTTTGCATACAAAATCGAAGATAGTTTCCTTGTTAAATCTATCTAACGGTAAATCGGACGGCCCAGTGACGTTGCACTTAAGAGGAACGGCTGCGCGGTCTGTTTCATACACAACTTAATTTTGGATTTGAGGCGAAATAATCTCCTAAACCTAATGATATGTTTTTTTCATCAAAAATTATATTAAATATCTATTACAGATTAGAAGTAATTTATTTATTTTTGTTTTACATTATGAAATATAGGCCATTAAAGGAATTGATTTTTCGCGATTTTAGGGGTACCTTTAACAATTATTTGGGGGCTAAGAGTTATTGAAAAAAATTAACTTAACCCCGTCGTCTTTGAAAATATAAGGAAATATAAAATAAAAATTTAAAAAATATATGTTAAAATAAGCATTATGGTGGACTTTAAATTTAATTAAAAACGACTAATTTACGTTGGAACACAAATTTGTCCTTCATAATTTAAAATATCGACCCAAAAAATCCTTTGTTTTTTTAATGTTTTGTTTTCACATTTTTATTTACATAGAAAATACGGTAATTTAAAAAAAAAATACAATAAACCCGCAAATAATTTTCTATGTTGCGTGTGAAATTATGAAAATTATTCTTTTTCATGGCCTATATTTCATAATTTAAAACAAAAATAAATAAAATACTTCTCATCCGTACTAGATATTAACTAAATATAACTAAACCTTTAATTTAAAAAAAATCGTTCTGTTTGGATAGGTATTTTGGCCTCAAATCCAAAATTAAGTTATGTATGGAACAGGCGACGCAACCGTTCCTCTTAACAAGCCATAGATTTCGTGCGATTTAGCGAGCCTTGAAAAATTAAAAATTTTACAATTATTTTAACTATAATTTTTTTTTTAAATACTGGTATTTAAGTTAGAACGTCAATACGGATTTACAAAAATATAATAATAAAATGGGATGGAGTTCCTTGTACTTATCAGTTGGATAGATCAGTTGATAGGCCATTCTCTTGGATAACGGAAGGTCCCGAATTCTAGTCCCGATCACACCAATAACCTTCTTTCTGTTTTTTTACTAATTAAATAGCTTTTATTAAAATGATTTCACTATTATTTAATATCGTAATGAAGTGTTATACCTCAAAAATATTTCCTTTCACGATTTTATTAATCAAATGACCTAAATAAACTTAATATCATGAAATCTTACATCTTACAGGCTTCTATAATACTTGTGAACTAATTGCTAACTGCTAAGCTTACAGCGAATGCCTTCCCAAGTTCCCATTATAAACTGTACCTTCCATCTAGCGATGATGTTCATTTTTGGCGCCGTGAGCGTACGACTCCTGGTAAACCCATACCACGGCTCAATTAACTTGTGACTCTTTTTGACAAATCTTGGAACCACTTAAGAAAGATTGTTCATTTATTTCAAAGGATAAACATATTTCAGATGTTCGATAGTATTCTTACGCATTTCTACGATGACACATCTTTAAATAAGGTCCTTTGTTCTAATTTGTTTACATAAAATCATCGTATACGTGTCTAACTTCTACAAGGCTCAATTTTTTACTGCTCACATCAGCACACAAATATATTCTTCCATCTTATTCTTCTTATTCTACCTTCTATCTACCCCATATTCTTCTATCTTCTATTATATAAAGAAGAATGTCCCGGGCGGGCGCGGTGCGTATTTTTTTTGTATACACATCTACAGTTTTATTCTTAGCTTGATGACACTTTGCACACTTGACCTAAAAAGCAAGGGGAAGGTCACTGTCTATATGAGTTTTCGAAAAACCACCCCCATCCCCTTTTCCCATCCTTAAAGCCAAATGATGGTACTTGATGAAATTTTGCACTCCTGACGTTCAAAATAAGAGAAAAATTACTGGGTAGGAGTAGGGAATAGGAGTAGGAGTAGGGGTAGGGTTAGGGTAACGCTGATAACACATCCTTTATATTTGTGGCAACTCCTCCTATAATACTGAAATCGTAATGAATTTTACAGATTTTCAACATAGATATTCGAAGGTTTTTTCTTTTTGCTTTCATATATCGTCTCATCCATATATACCCTTCTGGTATACCGACTTCTAACATGACCTGACTCAAATATTTGATTAATTTGAGCATGCCATGTCTCCCTTGGACGTCCCTATCTGTTTTCCAATTAATTGCGCGTCAAAGATGCAAGTCAAAATCCTTGTTTGTTGGCAGATTGTTATTGAAGTTTTGTAAATGGATTCAGGCTTGTAGTTTCTCAAGATAGGGTATTTTTATTTATGCTGTGGTGTACCCGGCCTTGCTCGAGATTATTTTATTTTTATTTTGGAATAAATCTCCAAACAAAGAAACATTTATATATTATACTATATAAGTATTCTACATACGAGTATTCCTGATGAAGAAAGCATCGCTTTATAAACATGTTGATATGTATATATTAATAAATAGGTGAATACAAATTAATTTTAAATTCAATTATTAATAATGACGCCACAAAGTGAATACCAATCTTTTGAAGAAATTATAAAAGAAACATTTATTTGTAAATTTTATTTTCAATTATCTAAATAATAACGTTCTTAAGTAGGTACCTACTGGTGTTTTCCATTTTGAAAATATTCCACCCAAAAAAACCTTCTTCTTTTGAATATGTAATTTGTGACTAACCAGAGTGGTATATCTATGGGTTAACCTCAATACGACATGGCGAATTCAATGTTTTTCATACCAATTTTAAACGTTATAGCAACATTTTTAAATATTGAATTATCTCTGAACCTTCCCGGCACCAATAAGAACAAACTGCTATTTTCAGCGAAACCGGTGAAGTAATTTTCGTGAAATTCATTTTTATATTTAGATATTTATTATTTAAAGCGTTTTTGCTTCTTATACGTAATAAATATCCTGACTTGCTAAGCCATGATTTATGTCTATAGAGCAATGAATTCTGCCTTAGTTTGCAAACTGACAGGAATTTTGACTTGACCACTTTTAGTTATATATATACTATACTATACTGTATACTAACGACATTCTCGTGATTACCAAGGGTCGTTAATTTTGACTTTATATTTAGAATCTATATCTAATTTAATTTATGTTCATAAATCTGTTTTTCGGGCAACGCCGGGTAGAGGCTGCCAGTGCATGGTAAAAACATAGAACGAATGTATAGATCCAGCCTTACGTACGTGGTATACACTGAGTTTCGGAAGGTTGCCAACTAACGATTTAAGCCATATCCCAGCGCATTGCAGTTAAAAAATCTCTAGGAGCGGTACTTGGACGTGTACTTCTGCAGGTAGTTAGTTATACAGTATCTTGTGGTTTGTGGTGTTGATTGTTGATTAATTATGTTGTTTTTTTTTCAGGTCCCAAAATGCAGTTATTGATTGGAGGTGTGTGCCTTCTAATCGGAGTGCTCTCAGTGATTTGGACCCCTTACGAATTTCTGATGAATGAGAGGCTGCGGATGACCCCAGGTAAATTTAAAACATTAAGTTAAGAAAATACTGATTTTTGAAAATTTCTGATTCAATTTTTTTACGTTATTTGTGAATTATAGAATTTTGGAAAAAAATTATTTCTACAAATTTCTGTAAAATTTTGTGATTTAAAAAAAAAATCAAATTTAGTAAAATTTAAATTAAATGTTCAAATTGTTGAATTTTGTGAAATTAATTTTTGTGAAAAATTTTTAAATAAAAAAAATTTAAATTTTCACAGAACAATTTTTTTAAACCATTCGTTGAACAACTGTCAAAATTAACTCAATATCTCAATTTTAAAAAATTCCAGTCGTTTTCAAAATAATAGGTACCTATCATTGTACTATGCGTGAGAAGTTGTTTGACCTTTTGATTGACGAGTCATTGTTATTTTCTCCTTATCTACATAGGAAGAGCAGTTGATAGTTTAACCTAAGAAGTTATGCCGTAATCATTGTCAAGCTCAATTAAAATAATTATATTTGAACTCCATTATAAAATTAAAATTGTTTTGTGTCAAAGGTCACGTCAATTGGATATTACGCTTCACATAATATTGTAAAAAATCGACAGTCATTCTGGGCGAAAAAGCTCACAAATCAAAAAAAGGCATATTAAGCTGAAGGCGATATAACACGTAATACGGTATAATAATGACAATCTCCAATACTTTCTGTTCCCAAGGCACTGCAGTGCTACGGAAACATTCCTGGAGGGGCGGGTACATTTTTTCAGAGTAGTACTCCGCCATTGCATGGAAGCCTATGGCGCAGACTACACCAACCTTAGAAAATCATTATCAATACCATGGCTGCTTGAATGGAGTTCCCCCGATGTCCTCTTGAATATAGGAAACTTTCAAATATCGTCCATAAATTGTTGATGATGTTGGAATAATCATTATACAATAATAGCTGAAATTTCATAAGAAAGAAGTCCAGTTGTTCCAAAGTATACAATATTCACTGCAATTCCAGAGGAAAGACGTTGGCCGTCCCAGACATAGTTGGAGAAGGGAACTCCAGAGGCTGTATGAGGAGGAGAGCTCGACGTCCAATGGACGGAGTGCGCTGAAGCAGGCCAGTACAGATACGCCCAGAGGCGCTTGTAGAAGCGGCGGGTCCCCGACCCGAATAAGACAAAGGGAAAAATATGACAACAGAATGATGTAGTCCAAAAAATATCCAAATGGTTTATCTTCAAAGTTTGCTCTTTGGTTTCTTCGTAGTCAGGCTCTTGTCATATCTTATTTTGAATTTCCAGGTCTTCCAGCCTTCGATTATTGGGCCACGCCTCCAGATTCCGTCTTTTTGAAGATGTACGTCTTCAACGTTACCAACTCCGAGAGATTCCTGGCTGGGCTGGACGATAAACTGGACATGGTAGAATATGGACCTATTACATACTTGTAAATATTTAATTACATATTTTTTATACCAACACTAGCAACTAACTAACTAACCATCATGCCGTGTCCTCGCAGGGGTAGGCAGATAGGGTGGACCGCCACATAACTGTCTTTGTACGTATAATAATCGTATATATACAATAATGTGATTGTCTGATTCTCAACACAATGTCGGCCTAGTGCTTAATTGTGTATATTTTTAGAAAGAAAAATGCAAAAATCATGTGTTTTTGGTTCTAATATTTGATTGCCTGGAAATTTTATAAATGCTTTAATTAAATACTGAGAGTAGATCACATCTTAGCCTTTGCAGTAACCGATCATTTTTTTGATAAGTCAATTTATATGCCTGGAAAAAATAATGTATCAGGCCTGTAAAAAATGTTATGAAGTGTAAAATCTCCTACTTATGAATATTTTTTTCGGATTTTGTGAAATGTAATGATGTGACAAATTATGTTTTTTATAATAAAACCGTAAAACATTTTAATCTTTGTACCCGAATAAAATAAAATATGCTTTTTGGCGATGTTTTTTTTTTGTATAAATCAAAACAGATGGCATTTGACAATTGCATAAGGAGTTTGTACGTTTCGCCTTAGTTACCGCCCAGCTTCGGCGATGAATGGACGTCTTCTGATTTTGTGTGGCTTCGGCTGGTGAAAAATGTCCTCTCCAAATGAATAAATCAATGTCGTTGGCTTTTGAAAACGAATCTCAAATAAATTTCAAATCTTGCGTGCTTTGTCACCTCCTTCCAGAGATACAATACCCGTACAGTCGGGAAAAGTACATACCTACTGTTAAAACAGTTAAGTACCCAGCCGATGATTGCAGACATCTACTATTCACTTTCGCGGCATATCTTGAATTCATTTGTGTCTTGACCAGTTTGTAACCGGGTGGTTCAAAGAAAATTTTATATTATTGCATGACAGATTACTCATCCATTTATAGTATAAGATTTCTTATTTTTAAATTCACAACATTTGGGAAGATAGATATAAAAAAGTTATTAAAATAGTATTTAAATATCTATCCACTGTTTTATAAACGTCATTCAATGACACCATTCCTCTTGTCATGCTATGCTGTGCTAGAACATCTGTTAAATCATGTGGTATCTTGAACAAGTCGTGGCGACGACTACGGGTGCTATTTCACAATTAATTCATTTAAAATAATATGTAGTATATTTGCGGCACGTTCCAGTTTGGTAGATACTGTCAGTATCGCCCTGGTGAAAGACCACTATTCAGATTAAAAAATGTTGCTTGAAATCGCTTTAGCCGTGTTTGGTGACCAGATCTGAATAGCCAGGAACTTCCCTACCTTCCTCTTCCCCTCCTCTTTCCCCTCCCCTCTACCTTCAGTCTCACAACATACCCCAATTGGGGATGCCATAGTCCCACTGGCTCCAGACGGTTGTGAGCAATTGGAACTCTTGTGTGGTATGACAAAAAAAGTAAAACAGCAAAAAATAAAAAAAATGGTTCGATTTCTTTATAAAAACCGAATACTTTATTAGAGTATTTAGTTTGACCTTTTTATCAATGTTGTGTAATTTGCTTACCGCAGTCAAAATCACGCGGAGCAAACGTGGACGGCAGTGAACTGTGTTGGTTCCAAAATGGTTGTCACGTGACCTATGCCTCCGCCGTTGAAACGGTACAATTCTGACCTCAGTGCTAGGCTTTCACAAAACATAAGATTGATGTTACTGAGATTGAAAAAAAATTCCAAAAAAGTCTTCACGGTAACGGATATATTTATGACACATTTTTGTCCAATTTTTTTTTTGATAGCCTTTCTGCTTTAGTACAAAATTTCGATATGAAGCCGAGCTAAAGTGTTTGCACATCATTCGGTTAAGTGTTTAGTTTGAATTGAGTCGATTGACGTCAAAAGTCAAATGTCAGTGGAAAATACGTTCAAATGAATAAACACATATTGATTTTGTGTTTTAATAAGTACACAAATTATATTTATAGAAAATTCCTACATTAATGACGTGCGATTCGTATTATTCATCTTCGTAAATTCACGGTCAAGGTAGGCGCAAGATTATGGTAGCGTTCATGTGTGCGAAATTTCAGCATGCCTTTTGTCGATTGTATAGAAGGCATGTATTTCTTCTGGCAGGCTTTTCAGGTCGGTTGTTGGCTATCATTGGGGAAATATTCGCTCTGGACTTAACTAACTACCCATCTCGCCGTTTCTTCGCAGGGGTATGCAGACAGGACACACATTCCTTTCTTCATTCACATTCATACAACGTCTAATACATACTCTTATGTTATTCTGAATCTTGACATCGTCAACTCAAGTATTTAGTTTACTTGATCGTGTCATGTCTTCCTAGGGCGTCCCCGACTTCTTCTACCATTCACATTCGAGTCATATATTCTCCTTACACTCTTTTCTCAGTTCATTCACTATATATTCACAAACCATTGCGTCCCTTTCTTAATCTTACTCATTACGCTTACATCAGCCTTGCATCCTTTGCGATGGTTTTACCACACATATGCCTCAGGGGTCTCATTTCTACAGCATTCAGTCGATTTTCACCCTTCCTCTGCCAGTTCCATGCCTCACTGCATACATCAGGGTTGGTATCAGCCACAGAGCAAATAAAACATAGAGATGTCCTAACACGCAACGAGGGAAGAAACCGAAATAAGGGTGGCGAGGGGCGAGCTAGGCGTGCCACCAATTTAAGTTTAACAGCAAATAAGTTAAATGGTTCGGCATGTTTACAAAAACCGAATATTTTGTCAGAGTATTTAGTTTGACTCTTTTATAAATATTTTTTATTTGCTTACCGCAGTTAAAATCACACGAAACATACATGGACGGCAGTGAAATAGGGTTGTGCCAAAATGGGCGTCACGTGACCTCTGCCTCCAGCCGTCTAAATGGTACGGTAAGGCAAGTCAATTCATTCTAACGTCAGTGGTATCAGCACTCCAATGGGTGTAGTTCTTTATCGTATACTCGTATATCCACACTTTCGTATTTTATATCATCGTTTCATTTAATGTAAGATGTCCGTATTATTCCTTATCGAATTACAGACTTAATACGTAAGTGCAAAAGAGGTCCATGATAATAATATATGTTAACTAGATAACAGTGGATGAAAAGCTGTGCCTACCTTAAGAACGTGGCTCGGTAACTTTTTATTGCTCGATTTTAATAAAAAAGAAAGACGAATTGCGTTGGAATGTAACAACAGTAAAAGATTATTTATTTATAATTAACAGCATTTAATACGAATATATATGCAAAGGTAGTTTAACAAAAGGTCAAGAAAGTTTCATGTGCTAACAGTTGTTAAATACCGATGTTTTATTTATGAAGCTAAGAACAAAATAAGAAGGAAGGGGGAGAGGAAGAGGAAGATAGGATCGGGACAGGAGATGCTCTCGATACATTTTATACTCGTGCATCAATTTGTGGTCGTACGTATTACTTCGGTACGATATTGTGAAGAATGTCGATATTGTGAAATTGTGCGTTATATTGCGCACAAATATGGGAAATTGAAGAATTTATTTATGCATGCGGGCAAATGAAAAAAATCCGTTTGTCGGGTCGGTCTTAACGGTATGAGAATTTTTATAATAATAAAAACGATATTTTTCAAGGTCACCAAACTATTCAATGTTATGTAACTACAGTCGAAAATATTACAGCCTACCCTTGGTTATAGAGCAATGCACGCCACTGCTCGATAGGTGACCACGTATGAATCGACACACTTTTTTAAAGTGATGTGAATTCATTATAAGTAAGAAAAAAAAGCTGGACCGAAAACCTAATCTAACCCAACCTAACCAATGTAATATGTATATATATATTAACCACCCGTCCTTTGGGTTATTATTCAAAAAGTAGGTAAAAAAAAACATTGGTATTTTTTCATTAGATTTCGCAATAACTAGTGACGTAACTTGTATGGGAGAGACGAAAATACCCCAACACATTCATTAGCTTCGGCTGATCTCGAAATACTAAACGAGATGACGCAAGAACAAACTTGGCGTGTACGAATGTTTTGTGGGTTTTGGGTATAGCTTTTTTTGTACCTGAACGTACGGGATACGGTTTATTGTGTTCTGGCGATAATAGCGCGGCCGTACCATGCACGTTTATATGGGTGGGGCGGTTAATTATTATTTATTTATGTTTATATTTCGATTAAGAATTTTTTTTATGTTTACAGTTTTTTTTTAAATAATTATATTAATTAGGTTGGGTGAGATTAGATTTTAGGGATAAATTTTTTTTGTTTAAATCTCCCGGAGTTCAATCCCGATTTAGATAAAAACACAATTTCACAATAAATTAAATCTTTCAACAGTTCGATGCCGCATTAGCATGCTGCTAAAACGGACAGAATGAATGCGGCCTTACTATTTTAATGATAAAAATTAATAATTAGATTGCCTGACATGCTATATTTATTACGTCAATCAATAAATTTTATTGTTTATAATATTTGAAACCTGTTATTATCATTTTTTTTTTTTTACATAAATTAACACGAAAGGTCAATGGCATCTCTGTGGACGCGTATAGCGGTTTTTTTTAACCTTAGAGGACCAGCATTAGTCGTTTCGACTAATACTGTGCACATTTAATGCTGAATCTCTCTGACGAATGCGCCGATCGAGTCAGCGACAGGGAATGACCGTGCTACGGGGAAAAGCCGCCATTTGTAAGTGGGACATATTTGTTAGTCTAGTATGCGGAGAATACAGGGTAGGTACATAAATTTGATAATTGTACTATAGATTAAAAATATATATGTTTTATAAGAGAATGAACCTTTTAAGTTAGAAAACAAGAAGAAGAAAAAAACACTTTCATTTTCGTAAATTTTCTTGAGATTTGAGATTTATGTCACCCCTAATTTTGTGATCGAAAATCTATTGTTTTAAGGTTAACATTAATTTTGATACTAGCTACTACTTATAGGTACTATAAACGAAAAGCATGCTTTAATTTGTTATGCTCCATATAAAGTTATTTTATAAAATAGCATACACGTTTGAAACATTCGTAAACAACAAAATGCATTTTGTTAGGGTTGATAGTAGTTAATTGTTATTGTATTAAGTAAATGAAACACGTTGTTATAAACCAAAACATATTTTATTTTCATAAACCGGTTCCGCTTAACTCAAGCTTCATCAGGGTAAATATAATAAGTAAATTCTAATACAGAGTTATCGGTTATATATAGGTACAAAATATAAGAGAATGAAATAGATATATATTACAAAAGAGAGACAAAACAAAATATATCTATTTCGTTCTCCATTATATTTAAAAACTTATTATTTTGCTACGACGTTCTTTTAAAAATGCTGAATAAGTTCTCTTCGTTGATTTCTGTGAGCCAGGTTGATATGGTTTTTGAAATCATTTCCATTTTCCTTCTTTTTTTTAATTCGTAGAACATAAATTAAAAATAAATCGTATTAATGAATACTATTATAAAGTTTTGCAAGTATTTTGGTTTTTTATTATAGTGGCAGCTGTTTAGGCGTTCAAAACCGTTTTCAAACTGTGGTTGAACCACATTGAGTCGACACACTTATATGATTTTATTTATCCACATCCAATTTTAACTTTTATGGTGTTTGAAATGATTTCATATATTTTTATAGTACCAGTGTTAGTCAAATTGACAAATTAAAATAATAAATTAATAACAAATATAAACATTTTATTAGTTTTCTAAGGTTAAGGTAAGAAAGGAGGGAATCTCGGTCTTGAAGAGAGCCACGGTGTACGTGGGAGGAAACACAGAAGTCGGAAAAACATACCACAGCTGAGCTGCTGGTGACAAGAACGAGTCGTAAAAACGACCTTTTCTCATAAATATGACAAAATGTCAAGAGTATACACATTTTGTGTACGCGTTTGGCCGTGCCCAAGAGATCAATGGCGCTTGTTCTTCAGAGCACCTTCCATGCAATACTGGGAGAACAAACACGGCATTCCCACCTCACGAAAATGTTCTAAATACCTACTGTAAGTTTCGACGCAGTCACTAGTTTTTTTCTGATGGTAACTTACTCCGAGCATTTGGGACTCTTGTGTTAACTTATATGTAGCAAATAATTTATTTTTAACCGTATTTTAGGTTTTTTCACACGAATTTAATTTAAGTCAATTAAAAATAAATTAAACGTTCACACGGAAGCAGAAGGAGATTTTATCGTAATTTATTATGTAGAATTTGAATAACCATTCAAATTGCTCATTATTCCTATATAATTAATTGTTTTATATTATTTTCCACTATTAATTAGTTTAATAATAAACACTTAATACAGACAGGATACTAAATACGTAATCATAAATAAATACGCAATGAAAAAGCTGTGTTCGTAATGTTGTGGTACCAGCGGAAAACTGGTGAATTTACGTCACATTTGGAGTCGATTTTATCGTAATATTTTTATTTATTAAATCCGAAGTTTTATTTATCCGCTGTTTATTGTCATTTAAAGTGGGTTGGGGCATACGCCCGGCTCCAAAACTTTTCTAAGAATAAGTACAAAGTAACAAAAATAAAAAAAATAATGAAAAAGAAAAAAATCGAAATAAATCACGCACTCCTTAGGTGGCGACAGGGTTGAAATTCCCGCTTAACACCGGCCGCATGTTTCGATTTATTCAAAAAAAAACATCATCAAAATGCGTATTTTGTTTTATTTTTTAAAGTTCGGCTTATGCTAATCTTTATATATTAAAAAAAAATTATTGTCAAATTCTAAAACACATAATTTTCCAGTGACAATGTCCGAAAAAGGGTTCGTAAGTAGGAAATTTTGCACTTTAAACCTTGGTTTTTGGTCTGATACTGACTGATATGATTTTTATAAAATTATAAAAAAAACGTAAATGTGTAAAGCTCAGGCATAATTATTAAAATGTTTTTTCTATCATATTCTATAGAATATTTGTCAAAATAAACAATACGACAATATTAAAATGTTTTTTCTATCATATTCTATAGAACATCATTTGTCAAAATGAACAATACGACAATATTAAAATGTTTTTTCTATCATATTCTATAGAACTTCATTTGTCACAATGAACAATACGACAATATTAAAATGTTTTTTCTATCATATTTTATAGAACATCATTTGTCACAATGAACAATACGACAATATTAAAATGTTTTTTCTATCATATTCTATAGAACTTCATTTGTCACAATGAACAATACGACAATATTATATTGATAGAAGCGAAGCTAGCAGTCCACAATGGAATGCTGACACCAACCCTGATGTATGGCAGGGAGGCATGGAACTGGCAGAGGAAGGATGAAAGTAGACTGAATGCTGTAGAAATGAGATCTCTGAGACGAATGTCTGGAAAAACCATGTATGATCGTGTGAAAAATGTTGAAATTCGTAAATTATGCAAGGCTGATGTAATCGTAGTGAGCAAGATTAAGAAAGGGACGCTTAGATGGTTTGGGCATGTAGAGCGAATGAACGAAGTAAGGAGTGTAAGGAGAACATATGACGTAATTTGAAAGGAAGAAGGAGCCGGGGACGTCCGAGGAAGACATGGCACGATCAAGTGAATCAAATACTTGAGTCGGGCCATGTCAGAAGTCGGAATAACAAAAGAGGATACATGAGATGTTGTATGAAAGTGAATGAAGCAAGAAGTGTATGCCAAGATAGAGTTGTTTGGCGGTCCATCCTCTCTGCCTACCCCTGCGGAGAAACGGCGTAATGGTTAGTTAGTTTTTTTTCATTTCATTGCCGGCAACCCGAGCGTCTATTGGCATAAAATTTTAAACATTTACATGTACTTTACACGTCTCACTAGACGATGTCCGTTCTGGGACGGGTAACAGTAAAAAATAAATATTTAGATATATAAAAAATATATAATAAAGGATTTTGAAGAAAAATGCTTAACCCCTTAGGTGATACATGTATTTTTTTAAAATGCTGGAGAAGTGTCGATAATCCATGAATATATGTATTTTTCATTTTGAGTACTTTTATTTGTAGACACACGTTTTCAATAATTGGACGTAATTTTAGAACCGTGGGTAACGCGTGACGAATTTTATGGCTCGAGCTATATATCGTTCTGTGGCACTCAAGTACAATAATGTATCGGAACGATATATCGTTCGGTGGCACCTAAAGGGTTAAAAGTACATAAGGAAATGCGTAAAAAATATATAAAATACAAAATTTAAAAAGTGCATATGCGAAGCTACAAAATAAAAAATAAAAAAACGTAATAAAGGATTATTTAAAAGTGCATAGTAAAATTTTTAAAATTAAAAATATATATAATAGTAATAAGAATAAAAATATCAGATTAAGGAGAGTTTTGCTAGTCATTTGGTGACGCAATTCCTTTCTCCGTTTATTAGCCACGTGTTGAAGTTTCTATATAACCATTTTAGGTTGTTTTGCGTTATATGCTGAGAGGTTTCTATTAGAAAGATAATGAATACGAGAGGTGTGAGGTAGGATTCGTGTTTCTTGGCAAAAGTGGGTTTAGTATTGGGTACTTGAAAATGATTGTAAGATTTAGCTCTAGTGTTTTGTGAGTGAGATAATGTGATAATTTTATGCAGTTTTTTTTATAAATAACTTTCTTATATCAAGAATGCTATTTGTAATTAATAGGTTTTCTGTAGGATGTTGATATGGTTTTTTTAACATGATTCTAATTATTGTTTTGTGGGATGTGTTTAGCGCCTTAAGTTTTTAGTTAGGTAGTTAGTTATTTACCTGATTATTGTGTCACAGCCATATTTGTATATTTCCATTCACTTTACACGGAATTTAGGTAATAATTATTATAAAGATATTGTCGACATATTTAACATATCAATAGCAAAATACAAACATATCTTAGTTAAATTTATTTCGGCCAGTAGAACAACTAGTCTAATTGAATAAATTACCAAGCTCTGCTTCGAACTTATTTTATTTATTGTTCTGTTAATTGAATCATTATTTTATTGTCACTGTGAATTTAATGTTGATCATTAAAATATCTCCATTATATACTACTACTACTACTCGTCAAATTTAATGTTTCAAAGACCCAATCATGTTTGATTATGTCTAAAGTGGATTGCAATGATAATCTAGTCTCTTTCAATGGAAGCAATTTTCCCAACAAGCCCTCCATTGAGTTTAGGGTAACCTTAAGTGACCAGCTCAGGTATGGGGGCTCCATCAAAGTCAGAGTAAAGTTAGCGTCACTGAAGTTGGGCGTATTGATACTCTAATAGTACACAACTGCTGACCCCGCAAAAACCGCAAGTGCGCCCCGCTGTAGAACTTGGCAGCCACCTCTGATCGGGAGCCCCAAAATATCTGAAAAAACCCTTGACTCTGTGTCGTTTGATAGATTCGCATATCTTATCAAAAGGGGTTGCAATATCTGAAGCACAGACGTCAGGTGGGAATGCTGTCCTTGTTCTACCGATATTTTAATGGAAGATGCTCTGAGGAACTAGCGTCATTGATCTCTTCAACACGCCAAACGTCCGCCCAACATTTGTACACGGTTGACATGTCTCACACGAGAACGGGTCGCTTCTACGACTCATTCTTGCGTTCAACAGCTCGGCTGTGGAATGATCAGACGGCCTCTGCATTTTCTCCCTCCTACAACATAGGTCTCTTCAAGACTCAGGTTCACTCCTTCCTATCCTCTAAAAGACCCTCCACACAGCATCCCTCAATGATGATATAGGCCTAGAGGGAAATTGTAAAAAAAAATTGGATATATGCTCATTAAAACATGTTAAATGTGTAAGGCCCAATTTGTAAAAAAAATAATATTTGAAAGTTGTTAATCGTATGTATCAAAATAAGATGCGTTACATCACGAATAATACTAGTAAAAACCATTGTAAGGTCGGCCTTCACTCTGAAAAGAAGCGATTTGCAAAAGATTTACGAGATAACGGCGAGGACCTTGACTTTTGGCTGGGTTTTTTGGATTCAAATTCTTGTCAATAGCAATATATTCACATTAAGTTGATACCTGAATAGGTAGAATATTATTCAAGTTATCGGGTCTGTCTTTTTCATGGGATAAATTGTTTGGTAACATAGTCTCGTAGAGTTTTAGTTGAAATATTTTTTTAATATTTTTATTAAATTATCAAAATACTAATCGATACTATTGTTGATCTGATTTGTTGAAGCGTTTTCCGAAATTGTTGGACAGATTAACAATTTAAAAAAGTACCTATATACCGTGCAGTCCATAAAAAATGAAAAACTATGCTTATCCTAAGAGAAAACAATACACAGAAAGAAAAAAAAAAGTAACAAATTTCTAAGCAAAATGTTTTTTTTTCATGAATTTGGTAGGTAACTTGTATGATGATTTTTTTCATGCTTGACCATCAAAACAATAGGAAGGTCACTGTCTACATGAAGATTTTAAAAATCATCCCCATACCCCTTTCCCACCCCTTAAAACAGATTTTTGGTGCTTCTTGATGAAATTTTGCACACTTGACTATCAAAATAAGAGGAAGAATACTTGGCATGGGTAGGGCTATGGGTAAGGGTAGGTATAGGGGTTGGTGTAGGGGTAACTGAAGAGGTAGAGGTAGAGGTAGAGGTAGAGGTAGAGGTAGAGGTAGAGGTAGAGGTAGAGGTAGAGGTAGAGGTAGAGGTAGAGGTAGAGGTAGAGGTAGAGGTAGAGGTAGAGGTAGAGGTAGAGGTAGAGGTAGAGGTAGAGGTAGAGGTAAGAGGTAGAGGTAGGAGGTGGTAGGGGTGGGGTAGGGGGTAGGGTAGGGGGGGTATGGTAGGGATAGGGGTAGTGTAGGGTAGGGGTAGGGGTAGGGGTGGTGGATAGGGATAGGGTAGTAGGTAGGGATAGGGATAGGATAGGGGTAGGGGTAGGGGTAGGGGTAGAGGTAGGGGTAGGGGTAGGGGTGGGGATAGGGGTAGGGGTAGGGGTAGGGGTAAGGGTAGGGGTAGGGTTAGGGGTAGGGGTAGGGGTAGGGGTAGGGGTAGGGGTAGGGGTAGGGGTAGGGGTAGGGGTAGGGGTAGGCGTAGGGGTAGGCGTAGGGGTAGGGGTAACAGACCACAATCTCCAAACTTTACTCCAAACTATAGACATCCCCAATAAAATTACTATTTTCAAATATTTATACCCGAACTGCACACAGCCTACCTTTGGTCATAGAGAAATGCATGCTACTGCTATATACCTACCTATATATATTTATTTTATATAATCGAAAG
Organism: Halesus radiatus; assembly: GCA_022606495.2. Classification (NCBI taxonomy): domain Eukaryota; kingdom Metazoa; phylum Arthropoda; class Insecta; order Trichoptera; family Limnephilidae; genus Halesus; species Halesus radiatus. The sequence goes on from JAHDVE020002688.1 coordinate 52,746, forward strand.
TATGATAATCTGAGAAAAGATTGAATGAAGAATAACTCACGCTGTACAATAAATTGCATTTTAATAAATTATATATCATTGGACGATTTTAATGGAAAATTGCATACCATAAAAAAAATAACAATACACTACTGGTGAATACGTAGCCAGGTATTCTCAACTGTATCATGTCTCTTTCTCCTCCGTTTCCTCTATTTATTACCTCATTGAAAATCTTTAAAAAATATAAAGGTTGAGTATTCCACATTACGCAACCTGTAAATAAAATGTATTTGCGTATTTTTTTCAGGGAAAAGTTGGAGCACACGAACATAACATTCAATGAAAACAGTACCATGTCCTACACGGCCAAGAGGTGGCTGCGATTTCTCCCGGAGCAAAATAAGGACATAGATATGAATGCCACCATCACTGTGGTCAATATGGCTGTGGTGGTAAGAAATACAATTATTCATTTTTTAATTAGTCATATGAATCCCTCAAGAATCGTAAAAATACCTTCAAATGACTCTAGCCATGTTTAGTAACCAGATCTGATTAGTTAGGTATAACTCAATCTTTCACTTCTTTTCTCCTGTCGACCCTACACTTCCTTTCAGCAATTTCTGTAAAAAAAATATATAATACGCACAGCTCCTGACATTTGATGGTGACATGCTCCACTAGAGCCCCTAGCGGTGCGTGTTGACGGAATTAGTTTTTTTTTAATATATTTTCTGTGAAATATATTCTTAATAAATTATAAAAATAGAATGGTTTACTCGGTAGTGGAATATTGCGTTCCATCGTGGGTTAGAACTGCACACACGCAGAAGATCGACGTGCAACTAAATATTACTATGTGCACAGTGAGCGGAAGACTTCCCTCCACCCCACTACAATGGCTCCCTGTTCTCTCGAACATCGCACCACCCACTATAAAACTAGAGGTAGCAACGTTCCACTTAAAAGTGATCTTGCAAACCTTGCGACCGACCAGCTGCCTGAAATCCAGGACACCTTCTTGGATTGAATGAGAAAGACTGCTTTTATCACAATACTTCTCTGAAGAGTTGCGACGAACTCAGTGACAGACCTCGGAAGTGAAAAACAAGCACATTGTTGTAGACCCTAGTATTAAATTGCTAGGATTCTCTCTCCCTCGGAAGACGAAAACCTCATTAAACCCCATTTGGGACAGTCACCACCATCGGTTAGGGGCTACATATCCCCTTGAACATCTGCGAAGCTTTTGGACTTGAAGCAAACGTCCGAAAAACATTCCTCCAACAATGCAACGGTGAACTTCTAACAGTTGTAGAAGTAATCAAATACCTAGGACATATCATCACCTCCAAGTTAAGGGATGACGACGACATCGGCAGGAAAAGGCGAGCCCTTGGTGTAAAATCTAATATGCTTAGCAGAAGATTTCGACTTTGCAGCCCATTGGTGAAAAGGACGCTCTTTCTGGCATCCTGTACCACATTGTACACATGCATGCACTGGGTAAATTTTAAGAAGAATACCATGGAAAGGCTTCGGGTACAGGATTCAGTATAATGATGCTCATCATATGATGTTTAGCCTACCCAGGTACTGCAGTGCTTCCTGTATGCTCACTGAGGTTCAAGTTCCAGGATTTATTTTTTTAATATGAGTCTCAGCTTCTCTCAACTGTCTAGAGCCAGTGAGACTATGGCATCCCCGATTGGGGTATGTCTTGAGGCTGAAGGTAGTATAGACGGGAAGGAGATGGGGGAGTGGAAAGTGCGGAAGTACCTGGCTATTCAGATCTGGTCACCAAACATAGCTGAAGCCATTTCAAGAAATCCAATTATTACGTTTTGTTTTTGCATATATATATTTATATCTTATAACTTTATATTTGGTTATGAATGCTTCGGAGGAATGTTTTGAGGTTGTGATACGTTACCCTTACTTAGGAAGTCAGTAATTCCAAGCAGCGACTATTTGCTTTCACAGTCCGTATTCCCTAATTCAAGGAATAAAAAATGTATTCCGTATTCAATTGTGACGTCATAGTCACTACGTCTCTAGTTCGTCGATATATTTAACAAAATACTGCATACCAAGCTACAGCATAGTAAGCGAATCACAGCAGAGTTGCCTGGAATTGTTTAGTACTTGTCATTCGAAATAAGAGGAAACTTACTGGGTAGGGGTAGGGATAGAGGTAGGGGAAGCACAACCTCAAAACTTTACTCCAAACCATTCGTAATCCCGAGCAACGCCGAATATTTCAACTCGTAATAAATAAATAATAAATATTTTTTTGTTTCAGGGTTTCGTAGGCTACGTAAATGACAGGTTCCCCCTGGGTAAGGTGGCCTTCAGCTGGTACCTGTGGGGGGCCAGGCCCAAGGTATTCCGCAACATCTCCGTGTACGACTACCTGTGGAACTTCACAGACCCCATTATGACCGCCGGGCAAACCTACTTGCCGGGGATCGTCCCGATTTCTAACTTGGGAATGCTGCAGACGGTAAATACATTGTACACTTTATCTAACCTAACCTATAGACCTTATCCACCTTAACCTAATATTACCTCAGCACTCAAAACTAGTTGGCTAACCATCATAGTGTTTTTACATAGCTACTAGTTCTTCGGGGTAGGCAGAGAGGATGGACTGCCACACTGCTTTAACTTGACACACACTCCTTGCTTTATTCACATTCACACATCGTCTTATACATAACCTCTATTATTCTGACTCTTGACATGATCTGACTAAAGTATTTTATTCATTGAATCGTGTCTTCTTCTGGTGTATATAAATACATATATTTTCCTTACACTCTTTTTCCCGTTCATCCGGTCTACGTGTCCAAACCTTCGAAGTGTCTCTTTCTTATTCTTTCTGGATCTCCACATCTGTAATATACATACGCCTCAGAGATCTCATTTCTATAGCATTCATTCTACTTTCACTTTTCCTCTGCCAGTTCCATGCCTCACTGCAATACATTATGGTTGGTATCAGCACTCCATTGTGGACTGCTAGCATCGCTTTTTTGGATTTTTTGTTAGCACCAACCGTGTTCAGTTGTCCCTTAATGGAGGTTCCTGCATTCACCCTTCTTTCAATACCAGTCTACCAGTCTTTCCATCTCTCGTAAACATACTCCTCAAATATACAAACTCATCGATCTGCTCCAAGTATTCATTATTCATAAATATGTTGCATCTTGTTTTCGTACTCTCTTTTTCAAACACCATGACTTTAGATTTAATTGCATTCATCAACTCATTGTTCATACATACTTTGTTCAAGTATTGCACAATTTATTTAATCAAAGAATTTAGCTATAAATCATCAAATTGGAATGCAATTTATCTCCCTAATATAAATATATTTTTATTTCAATTTCCATGTTCTAATTTCTTATTTATATTCACTAAATAGTTTATAATGAACATCTTAGCAGATTAATTAGGAAAATATTGTGGAAAAATACTAATTTAAAAGAATAATCAAACTTTATTTTTTGTAGATGTACTTGGAACCAGTGGATCGCGTGACCATCTATATCGGCACCCGCTGGGGTGACCGCCGCTTCTTCACCCTGGACAACTTCCAGGGCAGTCCCAGGATGCCGCACTTCCCAGACGATTCCTCGTGCCTCCAGACGGTCCAGGGCTCGACTGAGGGACTCATATACTCCCAACGGCTACAGAAGAATTCAACGCTGCTGTACTGGAGGAAGACTCTGTGCAAGGTCATAGCGCTGAATTATGTTGGTAAGTTATTTACAGTGCAAGGTCATAGTGCTGAGTTATATTAGTAGGTTATTTACTATGCATGGTCATAGTGCTGAGTTGACTCTACTGTGGCCCTATTGACTGGAGTGAGTTACTTAGTGTGCGGGGTTCTTCAGAAGTCTCTTATGTCTGTGCGGCCGAGGATAGTGTTTTTCCTTTTTTCTAATATTTGTTCTCTGTATCCGCGTTGTCTCTCTAGTAGTCAAGAAACAAAAACATACAGAGATCTGGATGAGAACATATTTGAAATTTAAGGCCCGATTAGTCAGACGTTTGGATCACGAAACACCCCCATATGGCATTTCTTGTGTTCTTCTATATTCTATGTATATATTTATGTTGTGCTATGCAGGAAAAATCTGGGGCTCAGAATTTTTACAGAGAAACTTCGTTTAAAAAATATATTGACTTGACGTAACAACTGAGGGATTCATCAAGAAAGTGATAGATGTCCTCGATTTATTTATGTGTTATATATACATATATCTATAATATGTATTTTACATATTTACATATTACATATTTCGAACTAATTATTACACACAATTTTATATACAGGGTCATTTAAAATGTGGAACTCAATTTTGAACTGCTATATTTCCTGAATTATATGTGAATGATCTACATTCTACATAGCAATTGAAAGAGGAGGTCTGAAAGTTTCAAATCTCACCCCTAGATCGCTCATAGTTGAGCGAACGGCCGTTAGAGTGTTCGTGCCGCCAAGCACCCATTCTATGTCAGTTGTGAGTAAAATGGCTACTATGCAGCACAAGGTCTTCTGTGTTCGTGAGTTCTGTAAAATTCAGTCGGAAACTGTAGTGCAGCGCACCTTTTGTCTCCATTTTAACATTGAACCTCCAACTAGAACGACCATTTGTCGTTGGCACTACCAATTTGAGCAAACTAGGTGTCTCCGTAAATGGAAAAGCCTAGGCCGACCGCGTGTATCAGAGGAGAACTTGAGTCTATCATTTTGAATTACTCTGTATGTACTCGTATATGTATGTAATGTAGCAAACTGGATGACTCTTTAAATGGAAAAGCCCGGGCCGACCGCGTGTATCAGAGGAGAACTTGAGTCCATCGTTTTGATTTACTCTGTATGTACTCGTATATGTATGTAATGTAGCAAACTGGATGTCTCTGTAAATGGAAAAGCCCAGCCCGACCACATGTATCAGAGGAGAACTTGAGTCCATCGTTTTGAATTACCCTGTATGTATATGTATGTAATGTAGTAAATTTCTTTACTGAAGTCCTTTGGACAAATTAAAATGTTCTTAGGTAGGCATATGGAGTGAACATAAATTATTATAAAGTCGTATTATCGGAATCATTACGTTGGGAGGTTTTTGAAGATTTTTGTTCAGGAAAATCGGAAGAAAGTCACAGCACCTCTTCATCATGCAGAACCATTTCACTGACCAATGATGTCGGTTTTTGTTTGGTTCACAGAGGAAGTGGACTTCTCCGGCGTGAACGCCTACAGCTTCCGGATGCCCACCACGGCGTACTACCGCACCCACAATGACAGCAACCCCGACTGCTTTGCTGGGGAGCCCCGGCTGCTTGATGGACTGAGCGACATCTCCAAGTGCTTCTTTAGTGAGTAAACTAAACTAACTGTCGTATATTATCCACGTGATAAATTAAACTCCTTTTACAACAAATCATGGAATCGTTTGCTAACGAAGATACTCAAAATATAATATAGGATTGGAGAGCCAGGAAGCTAATCTCCTTTCTAATGAGTGGTGACCTTAGGAATTTCCAACAATGAAGCTACCTAACTGCTTTATCGACAGTGGTTCCTACCGGTCGCTAATGCCATCTATGTAGATTGGTTAAAACTAAGATACCACACTAACTAACTAACTAACCATCACGCCGTTTCCTCACAGGGGTTGGCAGAGAGGATAGACCGCTACACAACATACTCTGTCTTGGTACACACTTCTTGCTTCTTTAGCATTCATACATATTTTTCCTCTAATCCTATTCGGTTCAAGGACACTTCCTTCACATTGTACAATGATGCAGGGGATGAGTGTTTACTGGGCTGGCCTAATGTGCTAGCTAATGGCGACAATCTACTTTTTTACTCCAAATAGGCTCTAGAATCATTAGACAGTTAAAATCTGTTCAGTAATAAAATGATAAATAACTAATTTGAATTTGCTTTTCTTCCAGATTTCCCAATGGCTTTGTCTCTGCCACATTTTTACGGAACACACCCCTCAGTCTCCAAGCACATCACAGGACTGAAGCCAGATATTGAGAAACACTTTTCCTACGCCATAGTGGAACCTGTAAGATACATTACAGTATTTAATTCTGTTCAAAAGAGTGATGATATAAAAATACATATTCAATATTATATTACGTGTTTCAGATCACTGGAATTCCCTTGGAATCGAGGGCGCGATCGCAGAACAACCTGGTGATAGGAAAGCTGACCGGTTTCAGCCCAATCTACCAAAAGTTCAGTGAAATGACCATTCCTATGTTCTGGGCTGAATACGTAAGTAACATATTTTTATATCAAGTGTTTTGCCAGCTGACAAAATGTATGCATGGTCATTATAGGTCACATAATTAAAGTTGACTCAAATAACACTCACTTATTACTATTTTTATATATTTAATATTAACTCCACACAGGAGGCTTCCAACTTTGGTGATGCTTTGTGGGAGGTCTTTTGAAGGAAAGGAAGTAGAAGATGTTCTGGGAAGGTATGAGGGGTGGATAGGAATCGTGGGGTCAATGTGTCCAGGAGTGACGGAAGTATTAATTCATTCCATCAAGACCTGAATAAACCTCTCCCCATGAACCTGGGCATCCCTGCTAAGTCACCTGCCATAGCGAACCACTTGGGGTGACCTATTTCAGAGGTGTTGGTTATGTCAGACCTAGTTGTATTATATAGAATCATTAACAACCTAATTGACAGCCCTGCCATCCTCGCCACTATTAAATTAAATGTACCGATGAGGATCGCAATACAAACTTTATCATTTTTTGCAACACTTACACAACCAACTATTGGTCTCATTCATTAACCAATAGGATGCATGATCTGGGCAACAGGTTTGAAGGTGTTGATGTATTTGCTGACTCCATTTATACAGTAAAGCGTCATCTATACAAGCACTTTTATGAATCCTACAATATGTAATATTGTAATTTGGAAAATGTAGCATTAATATTTTATGTTATAATATTGTTTTGGTTTTCTATTTTATGTCACTGTTAAACGTTTGAAAAAGATTGTTCATTACTTTATGGTTTAGAATCTCTATGTATGTGTAATTTTGGATAGCTCTTTATATTATGTTGTAAAATCCATGTAAAAGCCCAGATGGGCGTATAATCAAATAAATAAATATCCAACAAATGGTTCCCGATGCAGCCGTACCCATGCCCGCCTCCCAAATTGGATAGTGTGTATTGGTGCATACATGTACACTTCTGATACTTTAACTGTATATAATTAACTGTAAATTTACTATAAGGTTTTGAATGACAAGAACCCGTTAGTCAAACTACTAAAAAGTAGTTTATCATGACTTTTTAGTCTTAATAAAAAAAATTAATAATAATAAAAATGTCCTTGTGAAACATCTCCGAGTCTTCTGGGACACTAAGTGTGTAAACTCTGTTAGAATTTGAATATTCAAAAAGTTTTTTTAGTGTGTCCTTTATTATTTTAACTATGAAAACTAACTTTAGAAAAAAAAAAAAATGTGTTTTAAGTTTGAACATATTTATTGAAAAAAAATTTTAAAAGAAATTGGATTGGATTATCGTTGGGAAAATATTATGTTTATTTTGTAAAGCATGGGACATTTTTGTAGCGAACAACACATTTTCAGTTAATTTCTTTAGTGATTTGGAAGGTTAAAACATTTATTTTTTCTTTCAGAGTCAACAAAGTCTTCCCACTTATTTGTGGGCCCTCATAATCATCATGATAAAAGTGATTCCCATAGCCCAGGTCGTCTTCAGCGGCCTCATGATCGCGGTGGGCACACTCCTCTTCTTCAACTTCTTCAAGGCCCTCAGCAGTTGCAAGCCGTCCTTCAGCCAGCACCGGCAGCTCAACAACCTCGCCAGGAACACCATATTAGGGTACGAGAAGGAGAAAGAGAAGAAAAAAGAATCTCTGATGAATAGATGACCAAATAGTGTAATGTTTTCATTTGTATTTTGTGATATTTTATCTTTGTGGTAATTATGTGTTTTTGGTGTAATCGAAGGGAAAAAAAATGTTAAAATATTTTGTATACTTAGATACATAAAAATAAATTGAATAGATATGTTTTGAAAAATAATATTTTTTCATTTCAACGTTCAAAATTTGCCGATAAAAAAATTATATAGTGAATGCTTTTTTCAGTTGCAATATGTTTACAGCACTATACAAACTGTCCATTTCAAAATTGAAAAATCGCTATTTCAAAAACTGTCGCTTTAAACATTTCTTATTAAGGTAATGGTACATTGTACTAGTAAAGTAAATTGAATACAATATTATAATATATGCTATTGTCAATGTTTTAGGTAAAATGTTTGCAGCATTATACAAATATAATAATTGTTCAATTCAACATTCAAAATTCGCCATTTCAAAACAATGGAAAAATTTATTGTAGATTGTGTATATAATTGCATCATTCAAAATATTTGTCCGTTTCAAAATTCGCCATTTCAAAAACCGTCCATTAAAAAAATACACGAAATTGTATTCATGAATATCTAATAAATTTTAAATTGGCCACTTCAAAATCTGGCCATTTTAAAACTTTTTGCTCGTTTATTTCTGAAATGTAAAGAAATATTTAAATTATGTTTGTTTATTTACATAAAAATAAATTAGAATAGACACTATATATAAATTACTTTATAAGATTTTTGATTTTATTAAAAGCAAATTGGGTAACAGTTTTAACGACAATTGTAGTGAACAAGTTGTTAGGTGATAATAAATATTGAAAAATAACATTTCACATAAAAAAACATGTTAAAAACTTTATTGATGTTTAACATAAAATTATGTAAGGTTTAGTTTCCTGTTTAGATTGTCATGTAGAATAAAAGTGTGATAATTTTAAACAATAAATTACAATTTATTATTTTAATTACATCTAGGAAATGATGCATAATTTTAACAATGTATGTCTAAAAATGCGGAATACGTTGGTTGAGAAATATTCGTTCTAATCAACTTAATGTCTAACTTGGAGGAAAAATATTTACTATTGTTGATCTGGCCACCATTGTTAATAAAATTTAAAAGTCTTTTTTTATATCACCTCCATACACGGGAGATTTTTCTCAGAACTTTTTTGCTATCTTTGGTGACACTATGCAGAGGGTCTTTTTAAGGAGTGGAAGAAGCGAAACTAGGTCTTAAAGAGACTAGTTGTTATACGAGGAAGGAAACCCAAAAGCTGAAACGTCATTCCACAGCTGAGCTGTTGAACACAAGAATAATTTGTAAAAATGATGCTAACTGTGTGCACGTATTTGACGTGTCTCCCGGTTTGGCCTTAGGAATCAATGATATTAATTCTTCTGAGCATTTTCCAATAAAAATATCGGTAGATAATAAATAATGTCGTTTTGTGTTAGCTTAGAACAGTTATGTTGGAAGTAGCAAAGAGTCGTTCATGAACGAGCCGTTCAGTTCATTTGTGCTGGCCACTTTGATGAACCGTGAGTGTACGACTCCTGGTAAACTGTATCACGGCGCAATTGAACTGTGACTCTTTTTGTCAAACCTTGAAACCACTTAAGAAAGATTGTTTATTTATCGACATGTGTTCGATAGTATTCTTACGCATTTCTACGATAACGCATCTTTAAATAAGGCCTGTTGTTCTAATTTCTTTACATAAAATCAATGTATACGTGTCTAATTTCTACAACGCTAAATTATGCCCACGACCGTGTGACTTGAAATTAATATTTGGCGCCATAACGCATTTTAAAACAGTTGTTTTCAAGGTTTCACATTTGTGTGTAGAGATAAGAATAATTACCGCATTCACATGTGTAGGCACTATACAATACGTGAACGGCGCCTGACAGTCTGGTATCTGGACATTTTGTACCTACAGCTATACACTAGGAGCTGGGAGACGTATGAACTCATAAACTGGGAGTCTGCTCTTAATATGTGACGGCTCTTAAATGATCCGTCATTCAATTGAGTCGTACAAAAATGTTGAGCTGGTACCACAACTCCCGCTCTTAACAAAATGAGTCGTGACCCATCGCTAGTTTGGAAGCCTGTTTTTTTAGCAGTGTGTGATCCAAGCTTGTAGACATGAAATGAATAAGTACTCAATAATTTATTTACAGGTGATGTTTCTTACCTTAAACACAACAATAAATATTTCTCATTTCTAAGATGTTAAATGGAAAGAAGAATATTTTAATATTAAGTAGATAATTTAGATTTACAATACTGTGTTCTCATAAATAATTTCAAATTTATATGTAAACATTTTATAAAAAAATTATATGTCTGTGAAATGAGGCATGTTTTGGTTAAACATAAAAACTAAAGATGGTTTATATATTACATTTTATATAAGTTTTTTAAATCAAATTCTTGCCTATTAATTATATGTATAATAATAATAAATATGTAATCTGTGATGTGGTAATAAAACCATAATAAATATGCTCAATAAATAATACTATTATTGCTTAATTAAGTAGGTAGTAAATATAATTTTTCACGGTTGATAAATTTAAAAAATCATATACGTATATATATATTTTATTTTTTTAGTTCCTGTTGAGATATTTTTCAAATCTACATATTATATTATATACATTATGTTTTTTCGGATAATAAAATAAAATGATGTTATGCACTTAAATAAAATTATACTTTTGTATAAAGCAGTCTATTTATTATTTTGTCCTTTGAATAACCGCTTCTGTAATGTTAGCAGTCTGGTGACATTCTCCAAGTGTTTAAGTAGCTACTAACATTAATTTATCTAAGTACCTACTCAAATTTTAATAAAAGACAGAATACTATACCGCCTGTGAATCTCTAATGGAGATCTGGTGTTATGAAATTTTGTACTACTTTTTAATACCACCATGAGGTGTGAAGTGTGAAAGAATTGTCAAAAATAAGTCGAGGCGTCATATTGTTTGTTCCATATTCTTTGTATGTAAGGCAAATGTGTGTTCCAATGTAAATTGGTCGTTTTGTAATTTAAATTTAAGTCCATCATAATGCTTATTTTAACACTTTTGATTTTTTTTTTTTTTTTTTTATATTTTATATTTTATATTTTATATTTTATATTTTATATTTTATATTTTATATTTTATATTTTGTATTTTATATTTTATATTTTATATTTTATATTTTATATTTTATATTTTATATTTTATATTTTATATTTCATATTTCATATTTCATATTTCATATTTTATATTTTATATTTTATATTTTATATTTTATATTTTATATTTTATATTTTATATTTTATATTTCATATTTCATATTTCATATTTTATATTTTATATTTTATATTTTATATTTTATATTTTATATTTTATATTTTATATTTTATATTTTATATTTTATATTTTATATTTTATATTTTATATTTTATATTTTATATTTTATATTTTATATTTTATATTTTATATTTTATATTTTGTATTTTATATTTTATATTTTATATTTTATATTTTATATTTTATATTTTATATTTTATATTTTATATTTTATATTTTATATTTTATATTTTATATTTTATATTTTATATTTTATATTTTATATTTTATATTTTATATTTTATATTTTATATTTCATATTTCATATTTCATATTTCATATTTTATATTTTATATTTTATATTTTATATTTTATATTTTATATTTTATATTTTATATTTTATATTTTATATTTTATATTTTATATTTTATATTTTGTATTTTATATTTTATATTTTATTATATTTACATAGTAGACGGGTAATTTTAATTTTTTAAATCACTATTAGCCCCCAAATAATTACTAAAGTTTCCTAAGAATTCGCGAAAATTTGACATTGTAACGGGTTAATTAAATGAATGCATAATTTGTACGGAGAACTAAATAAGTCTTTATTTCGGGTCTGCCAGAGGTAATTTAAAGGGCGCGTGAGGCACCAGGAATTTGCTCTCCCTCCGGGTTAGCTGAAATCCAAGCAGATGATTAACTAAGCATCTCTTGTGTCAGACCTGCCGGAGGTAGCTGAAGGGATTGGGCACCGGGAAGTAATTCGCTCTCTGGAGCTAAAACTTCTCAGTGATATCCCTTCCACGGGATCACATCACTAAACCTGAGCGGCGGGGGTGAAAAGGTAACCAATCGCATCCTTCGTCCTAATTAGTGAGAGACGAAGCGATGCGGGATTGAGAAAGTATTAGAATATTTAAAAAAAAAAAATTTCTAATCCGTACTAGATATTTGCTTACCTTTTGATGGAAAAAAGATCATTCGGTTATGGTGAGTATTTTGGCCTCAAATCCATAATTAAGTTTTGTATGAAACATGCCGCGTGGCCGTTTCTCTTAAGAGGGTCGTCACTATGTATATTTTAGGTACAAAAAAAAATCGGATTTAAAAAAATCACCTACAGAGATAAGAATGTCAATCTATAATTTTTTGTTCACTATGAAAAAATAATTAAAATTCAGGCAAAGCTGGGTAGTAACTAGTGGTACTAAATTCATTTTAAAAAACATTTCCTTATTTCCAACAAGCAATAAAAAAAATCCAATTTCAAAAATCATTATGTCAAACAAAATACAAATTCAACTAAATTGATTACCTTTAGAAAAGTCAATCCAAATTCTTGTATATTTTTAATCCAATACCGTTAAATAATGTCCACATTTCCATCAATCAAATAAAACATTCCCAAATTTGCAGCCCGCGGGCGGCATTCAATTTAGTTTAATTTTGAAAGCTTAAATTAAAAATTCAAAATGTTTACCGGGTTTTGTAGAGTAGATGCGAATAAAATGACACTGTGCGCTGAATATTTGTCAAATCCACCCGCGTGCAGTTGTAAAAGTACTTTTAGAACGCCAAACGCTTCTATTATACGTAAGTACAAAATTTTAAATGGGACAGGAATAATTTTTGGTAAAGTTTTAGAATCGTATAGTATTCTTAACACAATGTATGCTACTGGTTTTTTGTCAATCCCCTCATAAAGCGGGTGATTTTTTCCGATTTGCGCGTGAAATTATGTTTCACGTAAAATGGCTATAACTTTTAAAGTATGTATCATATTTAAATAGAATTTTCAGTGTCTTACGTTAAATGAAATCCTTTATTATATGTTCTTACATTGTTATTATATTTTTGCATACAAAATTATGATATCCAAAATTGAATTTAAAAATTATGAAAAAAACTGTATTTTTAAGGTATTGTATTTTTTTTATACGAATACCACACAAGAGTCCCAACTGCTTCCAACCGTCTGGAGCCAGTGAGACTATGGCATCCCCAATGTTGTAAGACTGAAGGTATCGGGGAGGGGAAGGAGAAGAAGAAGAGGAAGGTGGGGAAATACCTGGATGTGTTTCAATTCTGAATGGTGGTCTTTCACCAGGGCGATACTGAGAGTATCTTCGACTCTGGAACGTGTGCAAATATACTATATATTATTTTTAAATGAATTAATTGTGAAACAACACAAATTAATTAAATAAAATTTATTTGCGCACGCCGCGATTTGAACCCGCGACCTTCGATTTCGTAGTCGAGAGCCTTACCCCTCGACCATGGAGGCCGTCAATGGGATGATATTTTAATTGGTTGGTTTTGCAGACAACCATTCAGCGGCAATATGCTGTGTGGCGTGCTGCCTGCAGAAGGACGTGATAATGCAGCGGTGGAATAAGAAACTCATGCGGTACATCATGGATGTGGGGAAAGCCCTGTACAGAAAATGCATCAAATCTTTAAGACTTAAAAGTAAGAGCTTAAAAAAAAAAATTTGAATCTATATATATGTATCTATCTATTTAACTTCTATAAAGAAGAGCGTTTATGGTTGGGTGTGTTTTTTTTAATATAAATCTGTTAACTTATTTTTTTATGTGATACCACACAAGAGTCCCAACTGCTCCCAACCGTCTGGAATCAGTACCTGGCTATACAGATCTGGTCACCAAACACAGCTAAATCCATTTCAAGCAACATTTCGATTCTGAATGGTGGTCTTTCACCAGGGGGATGCTGACAGTATTTACCACTTTGAAAAATGCCGCAAATATACGAGTAGTACATATTATTTAAATTAATAAATTGTGAAATAACACAAATTAATCAAATAAAATTTACTTGCGCAAGCCGGTATTTGAATCCACGGTCTCTGGATTCGTATCCAACGATCGTAACTACTCAACCATGGAGACCGTTTTATTCCAAGCTTGATGAAATTTTGCACACTTTACCGTCAAAACAAGAGAAAGGTCACTGTCTACATGAGTTTATGAAAAACTACACCCCAACCCCCTTTCCTACCCCTTAAAGTAGTATTTTGGTAATTCTTACAACTTGATGAAATTTTGCACGCTTGACGTTCAAAATAAGAGGAAAATTACAGGGCAGGGGTAGGGATAGGGGCAACACATTACTCCAAACTATAAGACGCCGAACAACGCCTGGTACTTCAGCTAGTATACTATAAAGGAACTTTTTTTGATATGAAACTAATTTAGTGGTCAATTTACACACTCAAAAATTCTATTAAAAATAAAATCTTTTATGCATAAATTCATTGTTTTGTTTTTAATTTAATTTTAACAAGTGGAATAATCTTCTTTATGTGATATTTCTTCCATGAATAATTTTCGTAATTTTAGTAAATATATTTTCCAGCCGTCTAATGTCACACCGACACACATTAAAATATGGTTATTTTTAATTTATTGACATAACTTTTTTTCAAGGTAACCAATACGTTGGCATTGATGAGATGGTGCCTTGCTTTTATTTTGATGACATCAAACTGTGCATTAAGTTAGAAGAGGCACTTCGCGGAAGGATGGATCCAGAAATAGAAGATGAAAGGGAGAGGTTTAAATGGTAAGTCCTTTTTCTTGGACATCATTGGTAAATTATTGGCAATAGAAGTGACTTTTGGTTATTCTTTCATCTATCAATTGGATCTGTGATCGTGAAAGACACGAAAAAGATTATTAGAATGAAACCGCGCAAACAACACGTGTTGCTATCATCGTTCATTCATACTGTTGTTGCTCGCATTTATGCATAATGGCGCCCCACCTTTGTTTCTACTCGAACCTACATACCAACCGCATAGTCGCTTTAATAATCTGCGCAGTTTGGTCGTAGCTCGGAGACAATCGGGTTGCTTCCATGTCATATCTTGCTTTTTTCTTTTATCTATGAGTAAGACTTTTACGCGAGATTTCCACGTCGGAATGATATGGTATTTCATCATTAGGACTACCAAATTAATAAATCGATTGATTTGATTCCTTTCAGCTGCGTTCGAGCTGCTCTCGCCACCGGTGACAGCTACATCCTCACCGTGGAGAAGAACAATATAGCGCTGTGGAACGGAGACCTGTGTAAGAAGGCCAAGCCACTGGACAACCCCGCCTGCAACCCGCCCACCAGTTCCTACGTGTTCGACCCTCAGAGCTCTTCTCAGGGGGGCACCAAGGACTGCACGCCTACCAACAAGTGAGTTTAGGTTTGGTTAAGTTAGGATAGGTTAGGCAAAGTTAAGTTAGGTTAAGTCGTACAGTTACATTCTAAACCATGGATAATAATAACTTGGCTCTGTGGAATGTAGACTATTTATTTGACAAGTCCCCAAAGGGGAGAGAAACTATAACTGCTCGAAGGGCTTTGAAGCGGAGAATGAACGATTTCCTCGGGAGAGTTTCCTCTTGGGATAAGAAGAAGTTCTTTCAATTTTATGTTTGAAAGACCCCATTGTATTAGATTATTAGTAGAAGTTTTAAAAAAACATATGTATATTTTGATTACTGTGATTACATTAAAAAAAGTTCTTGCTATTATTAACCTCTGATGTGCCAGCGTGTCCGACTGGTAAGGTAAAATCAATGCTTTATTTTTGTGGGTTTTCAACCAGAAAAAATATTCATAACTTAGTAAATTAAATTACATTCGTTTGCCGACACAATAATAAATCAGATAGCAATTCTTGCTTTACATTTTGTGAAACGCTGCTCTTCTTGAATTTAAAACAAAATGACAACTCTCAAGTATTGCATCATTCCTTGATGCGCACAGCAGCCTTCTTCATCTACTCCAACGAGCTCTCATTTGGGGTTTATTCGGTGAAATCTTCTAAAATGTAAGTAAATAAGTGCTTTTTTTATATTTTGTAATTACATTTTTTAGCTTTATAGAAATATAATAAAACTTCAAGAATGTTTTCGTATTTCATTTATCTTTTTTTTTATAACATTAGAGAGAGATAAAAAAACTCTCGGAATACGGTCTGGGGAAACTGCTAATGATAAATATACACAATTTTTATAAATATATAAACACATTATTTGGTAAAACGAAATAATATACAAAAACATCAATTTGCAAAAAACAAGTACGCTATTACGAAAATAGACTGGGCCATGCGCAAATTTACCTTCGGCACACAACGGATTCAATAGACCATAGAATTTTGGCATTCCAAAGGATAATGAATTTTCACATTACAGAAAAGGGACGCCATGCCTTGCTCGCTACACCTGTTTGGAGTACATGCTGGATGATACCCTGGAAGTTATCTGCGGTATTGGGAGGAAACGAAGGTCTTTTGTGCTGACCAAGTTCTCAATAGACAGCCACAAGTCATTGGTAAGTATTCAGCATTATTATAACGAAGTAACGTTGAGGCAGGGTTCTAAAATATTATAATATATGTTTATATAAATATTGGATATAATATCAAAAATAGATATTTATTTTCTAAAGCGAAATAAAAGAGACGTTAAAAATACGTTGGTGTTGCTGTTGCTGTATGAGGAGTTGATAGTTGCGAACCTTAACAAAACTGCGCTATATAAATTAACTGTTTTTATTAATATTATCATTATTGATACGGCACTGTCTGCATTAGCAATGAGTCACGACTGATTTTCTTGAGAGCAGGAGTCACGGTACCAGCTCAATATTTTAGTATGACTCAATTGAACTACAGATCATTTAAAGTCGACACATATTAAGAGATGACTCCCAGTTCATGGGCTCATACCCCAGTTCATACGACTCCCACCTTATAGGTGTAGGTACAAAACGTCCAGATGCCAGACTGTCAGGCGCTGTTCAGTTACAGTGTCTCCACATGTATAAATGCGGTAATTATTCGTATTTATACACACTAATGTGTGAAGCCTTTAAAACAAATGCTGTAAGATGCGTCATGGCGCCAAATATTAATTGCAAGTCCCACGGTACGCTCACGGCTCATCAAAATGAGTCAGCACAATTGAATGACTCGTTCATGAATAAGTCATCGCTAGTCTCTCGTTATTCCTTCGATACTTGTCCAGTCCTTTTGAAATTCACTATTTTATCAATGGGGTCTCTTTGGCCATGCCTACAGACTCCATAAAACAGTTCCCCAGGTATCTGGGTCTTGGTAGGACATTGGTATTATAGATGAATTTAGTTATCCTCTTCACATTTACTGCAACTATTGGTATTTTTCACTACCAATAGCTATAAATTTCTCCTCGGGTGGCATTGCCCTGTTAATAGTTCTATATTGATATATGTGATATCAAATAATATTTATAGAAGGCAACAAGCGGGCTGATGGACTAGCAAGAAAAAGGGTGAAAGCACAGCTTGAGGGATCCGAGCCTGCCGTAGGAGTCACAGCTTGCCACACCAAACTACATATTGAAAGATGGGTTAAATCCCAATCACACAATCAATCTAAAGTACTCATAAACGGACCTAACCCCAAACAAAACAGGCAATTATTCAATATGGACAGAAACTCGCTGAGGGAACTGGTAGGACTACTAACGGGACACTGTGACCTTAGAAGACACATTCAGTTGTTGGGAGTGGAAAACACCAAAAGATGCAGGAGATGTGAAGAGGATGAAGAGACTCCAATTCACCTATGTTGCCAATGTCCCGCCTTGATGGGAAGAAGACTCAGCTACCTGGGAAGACATATTGTGGAACCAAGAGACATAGCCGAATATCCAATGACAACCCTGGTGAACTTTATCAAAGGGACCGGGTTAGTGTCAAAGGAATAAGGTGAAATGGGAGATAGCACAATAGGCTTATGACCTGAGTGCTCATGGGAGCTATGCAAACCTAATTCAATTAATAATTGGATAGGTATATTCGCGACACTATCTAAATTACAAATAAATTCGGATAGAATCTTGCAGTCAATATAGAAAGATGGCAGTCAAAAAAATGAAATTAATTGAAGATAGTTTTAACAGTTCTTTATTGATGTATGAAATCGATAAAAATTATGAAAAGCAATAAGATAGTATTAGCTCAATTGAATAGAGCACTGATCCCGGATAGACTTGGTGTGTAATTATTGATTTAAATCTCCCGCCATGTCACCTGGTAGTTCCAAATGTATTTGTCAGGCGGCACTAGTAGTAGGTTTAGTTTTATTTGAGGTTTTCATATTGTGACGGTAATAATGTTTCAGGAAAGAAATCCGGCGGAAGACACGGAGCTGCAGTACATGCATCACCACTGCAAGGAAGCCTACATCGCCGTGGCACAGATGCTGAGAGGGAAGAAGGTTGAATGATCTTTGATTCTTAGATTTAATTTACCAAATGGAAACATGGCTCAAACATTAAACATTACATTGTCCTGAACATTGAAAATTTTTGACAGAGATAATGCCACAATAATGCTTGTTTTCTGCATCTTCTTTCATCTACTTCTACAATTTTTTTTTCTGTTTTGACTGAAGCAAATTGAACACCATATAAATTTTTTTTTAAATTTGTATTTGTTTGTCTCACCAGAAATTTCTGGAATGGTGAGTTCTGGCATCCTGCACATTGGACAGCATTTTCTGTCAAGAATTTCTAGGTCAATGCAACTATTCAGCTTATATAATTGACCAGTCGGCGACTGAGTTGGCATCGCGTCTGGCTCCCACCCAGGCACCGTGATTTCAATTCCTCGGCTGGCAAAGTCCTCCATCACGACACAAGCAACATCTTCCACTTACTGCGATGGTAGTAGGAGATTTTCAAATAAGTGTCTTTCTTTATAAAAATTGAAAAAAATATTATGTCATTTCCACCATGAGCTAAGGAGCTTAGAAAAATGTGTATTCAATTAAAATCGTTGCATCGACTGTGAAACTATGGTCAGTAACAGCTTTGGGTTCATTTGTGTAAAAAACATATTTCTTCTTTATAAGATGTGCCTATTGGTGATAATGATTTTTGTTAATTTCAGCACTATGCGGCCACTCTGGACGACCCCACTTTGGAGATGGACGGCTTGGTGGCCAGGGGCAGTGGCTTCTTCCTCAACCCATTGAAGTTTGTCACGAAGCAGGAAAAGTAGGTGCCTTTAGAAGTAACCACGTACCTATGTCAAATAAAGGAAAAACAAATCAGGGAGTACAGCCGGTAACACATTAAAGCCATACTCTTAGTGGAATAGTGTGAATGGTATGTTAAAAGTTGCATGATTAACAAAGACCTTATATTTCCAATTAATTAAAAAAAACGTGTGGGTTATTTAAAATAAATATATATAAAAAAAAGGTCAAGCCAAAAAAGTTTCATATGCTACAGTTGGTTACAGACAAGAGTTTTAATTTACATTCAACCTCCTAAGAGGAGTAGGAAGGGGGAGATAGGAGAGAGGAATAGGAGGTATTGTCAATAAATACTACAATACTTGCACATTAATTTGTGATCATACGCATTATTTAAATTATTAAAGGTGAAGGTTATTGTTAAGAATATTGATATTATTAAATTGGGTGGCTATACTGTGCACATACACGGGAATTGGGGAATTTTTCCTAAGGTTAGTTCTACATACGGGCAAATAAAAATGTCAGTTTTGTAATTTGCTTACCATAGTAAAAATCACCGAAAACAAACATGGACGGCAGTGAGCTAGGCTGGTGCCAAAATGGGTGTCACGTGACCTTTGCCACCAGCCGTTAAAATGGTACATTAGGGCAAGTCAATTGATTCCGACATCAGTGTTTGCGTCGTTAATATGTGACAATGTCAAATGTGACGGTCAGCAATTCAAGTCACTAATCAGCGTTAATATATTTTAAAATTTTATTATTTACGGTATATAATCCTTTGCAGGGCTTGCCACTGCCGCCAGGGCGACGGAGTGGAGCTGAAGGGGCAGGTGTTCCTGCTGAGGACTGAGCCTGACTGCCCCGAAAAGGACCCCCACGAGGAGGAGGAGCACAGCCACTTCACGCGCGCGGGCCACCAGGGCTCCCTCATGCTGGAGGGCAGCAAGAGTCTCATCTAGTTAGTTCACATCGCTTTATAGTCTCCATCCTAGAAGCTCATCATGTGGTCTCATCAACAACTGCTCTTTGCTGACCAGTATAATATATTAGTGTACAACTGTTTTCTAGAGACAATGAAATTTTTTTTTAAAAAAACCTTTATATGCTAATGAGGAAAGCGGCTTCCGAAATATATTGATTTTTATATATTAAACTAGCTACTCAGTAGTGTACTCAGCCTTGCTCGGGATTATTTCTTTTTTTTTAATTAAAGTTATAAAGTTTTATATTCTTGCTTGTCGTTTGGATGCCATAATTGATTTGATATCGAAAGTAATGCCTTGTGACGACTATTTCTATCTCTAAACAATGAAACAAAGAAACATTAATTTGAAATTTTATTTCAGTTCAAACAGTTTTCAAAATATATGTAAATAATAAAGTCCTTGAGGAGGTAACTACTTGCTTTTTCCACTTTGAAAATATTATACCTAAACGAGCGGTATATCTATGGGCTAACTCAATACGACATGACGGGTTCAATGTTGAGGACAGACAGACAAACATTAATTTTTATATATAGAGATAGTGGTTTACATAAAATATTTCTTGCATATTTCACGTGATATTCTGGTATTGTAAAATAAGAAAGTAATATTGTAAGTTCTAGATATTTCTTCGTCTATTGTTTTAACAAGCTTGAATAGCCATAAAATGAAACGCAGATAACTTCCTGCCAAAAACGCCATGTACTAATCCTATTTCGATTTTCAAAAAAAATAATTTAAAATTTGACAACATATATTTTTTTAAACAAAACAAAAAAATAAGGACCACTTTTCCTGCAAAGAACCACCGTTTTTGTTGAAAAATAACCCATTTTTCCCAAAAATAATGCATATTTTTCAAGTCCCTTGTAATGGGACTTTTGTGTGATCATCAAATTGAAAAAAAGTGTTAAGCCGCGTCTCCTGCGAACGTTTTTTTCGAATCATTACACATAAAACCATATACAAATACATTTGTTTTCATTTTGTTTGTAAGTTTTATTTACTATGTACTTTTGCTATTTTAGTTTATTAAATTCGCTACCGGTTTCGACACAACCGTGCCAATAACTAGCGTTCTTAAAACTAACTTAAATTAAACAAGTACAGAAACAAAATTAGTCACCATTAGGTGAGGGTAGAGGGAGTGGTGATTTGGAGGGGGGTGGGCGGTGGGAGGAGTCAAAGTTAATAGGAAACATGGTTAGCAAAGGTGATTTACAGGGAGCTATTATCTTGTTTACTTAATTAATTTTAGATTTAATTTTTTTGTTAATTTCTAAAGTTT
This sequence comes from Halesus radiatus, assembly GCA_022606495.2. NCBI lineage: Eukaryota > Metazoa > Arthropoda > Insecta > Trichoptera > Limnephilidae > Halesus > Halesus radiatus. The sequence goes on from JAHDVE020002688.1 coordinate 74,378, forward strand.
CTAAGGAGCACAATTTAATGATTCATTCACATTCCATCTCAAATGTTTTGTTTTGGTTCAAAACAATTTGCGTAGACCACAAGATGAGTTCTAGAATAATCTTTTAAAACATGTTTTTATAGGTTGGAATAAAATATCATTGTTTTATTTATTACTTGAATAAAAAACAGTAAGAATGTAAATTTATGTAAAATTATTATGAAATATTTTGTATAAACCACTGTTTAAATGAATGGATGTGTTTATCACTATGTGTCCTTTAAAAAGTTCTTTATATATGGGCTGAGAAATAGAAGACAAAATAAGAGAATACATAACAGTTAAACAAATTAATATTATTTAATAATGTTTTACAATTTCGCTCAGCACATATAACTTTAAAAAGCCGTCTGATTTATGCTGTGACTGACTGATGTATCATCTGATGGGATGCATAAATAGAAACGCACTGTGTGGTAATTATTAAAAATGCAAACCCTTCCCTCCTTCCCCTCTTCACCCGCGAGGGGAATGTTTTCCGTTGGCAACGGAAGGCAAAAACATTGTGTATGCACACACAAATATGTACGATAACGCCCCTTTGTGTAAATGTTTTCAAACATTCGCAAGAGACGTGGCTTTAGAGGTGCTATGTGTTATAATTTTGTTCCAGTTACAAAGAGTGCTGGGGATTTCAAGGCCTTGCTGTCATCATCGAAGCACTGAAAAGGATTGACATGAAAAAGGCCAGCAGTTGGGATCGAGAGACAATTGACGACATTGTTCTGATGGGATCAGAAATGTACATGGTGAGTTCTTGCTATGCCAGTGCTCGCTTTCGTGTTAATTAGAAGTACTACAAGAATATTATTTAGAAAGTGACGCAATTCAGCAAATAGTCCATAAGTACAGTATAACTTCATAGAAAAGCGTAGGAAAGACTTTGATCTCATTTGCAATTTTAAAATAATTAATTGTATTATTGACTTGCCTTCTTCGTTGCAACTCATCTAGTTCAATATTCCTTGCTGTAGACTCTGAAACAATTAATCACTCTTCCTCAATCAACGCTCTCCACTGTCTCGAATGTCGAGACTTGTTAACTCAAGCCAGGGCATTTAAATTTTTGGTACTAGTCTAAATGATTTTTATCAGATTTTACGATAATAAACTTCGAAGGATACCATTAAATATGAACATCGTGGACATCTGAACCTTGTTCAGGCTTTGACTGTCTGACTGACTGAATGTTCTCTCTCAAATGTATGTGCTCATTTCTAATTCCACAATAAATCATTCCTTTCCGTGTAATTGTAAAAAAAGTACCATGAATGGTCCAAGTGCATTTTTTACAGGTAATTTAATCTTCGGGCTTGTTAAATTTTAATTCAACTCATGAATAATATAGTCTCATGACCTGTCAAAGAATGTCTGATTTCCTGTTGTGTTGACAGAATAGAACTTCTTGCAGGGTCCTATTTCTTGATGACTTGAAACGAAGCTGTTTTTTCTTGCTGTCATGATATATTTATTACTAAATACTGTAGAAGAACTAATATGCTCAGCTTTTGACATTTTTCATACATTGAGATGGCAAAATGCTACATTAGCGCCCTCTCTCTAGTGGCCCGAGTTCTACGAATTGGGTTTTTCCATACATTTTCTGTGAAATATATTGTTAATAAATTATAGAAAACAAAAATTCAGAAAATTAGTATTCAGTGACCTACATTTTACTCATTTTTTGCTCATGTATACATATATATTTTTTAAAAGAGGCTATTAGGATTATGTTAACATTTAAAGCCTTGCTGGTCGCGCACTGTTCCAATTGTTTACAAAGAAAATAAATATTTATTATAAAGGCAATGCCGTCCGGAAGCACTATAATACTCCGGCCATTAAGGGCGGTGGTGTAGCATGCTGCCATCCAATCACAACCTGCACGTGAAATCAAATATCATAGACTTAAAAATACTGGCAACACTTTTTTTTTTATTTTTTTTTATTGTATAATATTAATTATATACAGTGGTAACTTATACCCGCTAAGCCACTGCAAGTAGCTTGTCAGTAGGAGTTTATTTCAACAATATAATATAATACAACAACAAATTACAATCATCATACAAATGTAGGGCAAAATTATTATATTTAGGCGCATGCATCTTGTGCTGTACATAAGTTGAAAAAAAAAATTAAAAGAGAAAAAATAATGGTAAAAGCATTACAGTTTTGTTATTGAGATACTAGAGTCCAATTTTATAACACCGATTTAAATAATATTATAAAAATGTCAATATCATAAAATAATCAAAATTATAAAAGTACCAATATTATAAAAGTATCAATATTATAAAAATATCAATATTATAAAAATATCAATACTTTTAAAAATATCAACATTATAAAAACATTAATATTACAAAAATATAACTATTACGTAAATATCAGAAATATCAAAGCATCTGTAAGTATTAAATAAATTAAGAAATATTTTTTTTAAATTAATATATACATAAAACAGCAGTACAGGTTGGTTACAATGAGGATAGACTTAAATATAATAGTAACACCGTAACAGTAAATACACCAGATATCTAGGAGCTATACAACCAAGGAGACCGTCATATTTGTTACCATCAATACACAAGGTTACTTTCCAAAAGCCAACACTTTAACATCAGTGAGAATTTAATCATAGGACAATTGTTTTTAAATTCGTACGGCAATTTGTTAAATATAAATGGTACAATGTATTCAAGGGTTCGTTGACCATATTTATTTTGAAATATTGGCACTATCATTCCTATATTTTGTGTGAAACGTGTATTGTGTACATGATCCACCACTGCCTTATACGGACTTTCAGATATATGTTGCAGTAGAATTTTATGCCACAAAAACCACGAACAGGTAATACATTAATTGATTTGTACATGATATCAATGTCTCGCCTTTGCTTAAAAACTGTTTTACTTACTAGCAATTTTACCATGGCATTTTGAATCAGCTGTAAATGTTTTATGTTGGTCTTACAGGAGTGTCCCCAAGAAGTTATACCATACGTTATAGTCGATTCTGCTAGAGACAAATAAATTAGTTTCATAGTTTTTACAGGCACGTATAATTTTATCTTGTGGAGTCTTCCTACAATGGCTCGAAGTCGCTTACAGAGGTTGGAAATTTGTACGTCCCATTTCATATTACAATCCACCGTAACACCTAGATACACGTACTGGTTGACTAATTCGATACTTGTACACGCGCAGGGCTGTTTGGTATTATTGTGAATGCAATTAAATGAATGGGATATGATTACAGGTGCCTCTCTGTACCTTGCATGCGGGGATCTTATATGCATCAATTTCGTTTTTTTAGCATTGATTATTAGACCAGAGTCATGTGACCATTTTAATAAAGAAATAAAGTCTAGCTGTAACAATTTTATTGCAGTATCCAAATTTTCATGCACTTGCAAATTCTAGCTGTATGGTATTAGTTATGCATCTAAGTGATAGGTTATATAAATTATTTGTGAAGTGCCCTTGATTTGATTTTCCCACGAGAACAGCGCTATAGAAGTAATTCAATTATTAATATTATTATTATGACATGGTACACTACCGCCTCTAGTGGCCCGGACTATAGTGCTTCCGGACTGAACTGCCGCCTCTTTTAAAAAATATACATATATATACATGAGCAAAAAAGGAGTAAAATATAGGTCACTGAATACTTATTTTCTGAATTTTTGTTTTCTATAATTTATTAACAGTATATTTTACAGAAAATCATTTAAAATGTATGGAAAAACTCAATTCGTACAACTCGGGCTGCTAGAGGGCGCTAGTGTTTGCCATCAAATGTCAAGACCAGGAGGTAGTCATAAATGGTATTTGTTATTACCCACTAATAAAGTTATTTGTTTTTTACTCTTACAATATTTCTATAAAATATTTGAGTTGTAGAGTTGCAAAATTCGCTCTAGAAATAATATTTGTTGAAATGATATTTGTTTTGAAAACATTTTGGAACACCTTAAATATAAAAAAATAATAGACATTTTATGCTGAATATCAAAATAACACGAATTATTTTTATATTTAGTGAAAAACAAAAATTTAATTTAATTTATTTTTATCATTATATATTGCACTAATACGTATTATAAGGGCGAGGAGTAGTTTTCCATGTATGAAATGAAATTAATGGGATTTCTTCGCCCGGCTCTCCAAATTTCAATGTAATATTTTAATTTTTAAAATTTTCTTCACTAATCCCCTATTCCGGGCTCTTAAAAACTCTTTCCATCTCTATTGCAGGACTACAGACGCGCCTCTTGCAGCCAGAAGAGGCCTACGCTACTAGGGTTGACCCGCTGCTTAGGGGGTGTGGGGCCCTGGGGCGGTTGGGCGGGGCGCACCGCGGCCTGGGGCAGGGCGCCCGGCCTGCCCCTGCTGGTGGCGACCCTGCTGGCGAACAATGGCAGAGGCGTGCTGCAGGTATTTACGCCTAAATCATCAATAACAATAAAAAAAAAGATTATTTGAAATTAAAATACAATAACTCATTTAAGATAGTGAAACTAGAACTGTATCAGCTTCTGCATAAATGATTTTTTTTAATAAGGTGTCTTTAGAATTTTCATTTCGATTTCAGTATCCTGGTAAAATGGACATGGGCATATGGAAACAGAAGGAAAATTTCTATGCTTTTATCCCCTGCGGACTGGAAAATGAGGTAAATCAAATTTATTCATTTTAAATCCCCACAAATATGAAGCGATAACGGTTGGGCTACTTTTAAGGTTTGTGAAAACTGAAAAATTACGTGGCTAATAAAATTGCATACAAGAGGCGTTACTTGGAGCGGAGTTGAAGTGAGACTGATGTTATGCATGTCTCTTCAATTGCAACAAATATTGTGCTAAATTCCATACCATTTATAAACCTTTTCTCAATCCCCTTCCCAGAGCCACCCACCGCGCCTGCTCTGCTACCACTCCCAATCCCTACTGGCCTCCGCCCTCGGGGACCTGCTCCCCTCCGCTGCAGACGTGTGCGTGGCGCGCGTGGATTTCAGCAAGGGGGTGCCCGACGAGCCCATGGATGAACCAGAAGGTATCTCTCATTCAATGGCGAATGGGACTGTATAATCATTATTCTTCATTATGTATGGCATTGAAATCTGGACACTAATCTGAGCATTTCACCAAAAGCTTTTGTTTTTAAATCAATGCTTGGTTTGTTATTTTTCTTGATACGGAGATGGTCTTCATAGTTCCTGTAAACTCTCTGGGCATAATGCATTGCTCTTCAACCGCTTGTGTGCCAGCTCTGCCGGAGTGGCATTCTGACGTTTGTATCTGTCGGGTACCAGTGATACCAGAGCAGCATTCTCTAGCAACTCAACCGACTTGACTCAATTTTATAGTATTTTGAACCTTAAAAAATGCTTCTAGCATAATAAAATATATTTTATTCACTTGACAAGGAAATATATTATTCTATCTTGTCGTTTCATCACGTGCAAACATATTTAATCAGTGAAAAAGTGTGTCGCCATTGTGGAAGATTCATCAAAAAAAATTCCGAAATTTAATGTCATATTACTATATTTATTTAGATAAAAAATCACAATGAAAATTGAAAATTGATTGATGAAAATACAACGAAACCTTAAAAATATCTATGAATTTTTTATTTAACCCTTTTATCTGAAATGAAGGAGAAAATGAACATTTCTCTGAACATAAGTAGCTATTCTGGTTAAACTGCTTATGCCATATATGTACAATTTTGATAAATAGATAAAAACATTAGCTAGTACTAGTAAGTAGACAGTACAATTTACAAAAAATATCATTTTGTAAAACAACAGTGAGTAAATATGAAATGACTATCTGCTAATACATGCCGCGCAACACTCCATTTTATGGCCAGCACACTAGGGAGCTTGTATTTGGCGGGAACGTGGCACACCAGAGGTTAATGGAATTCACCAAATTAATGGAATTCCAATAGAATATCAGTGAGTGTTTGGCGATGTCTCGTGGTTCCACAACATGGTTTCTCTGGTGTCTTTCCATTTAGGCGGGATATTGGCACCGAGATATATAGGTGTTTCTTCAATCTCTTCACATTTTCTACCATTATTGGTGCTCCCCACACTCTCACTATAATTGTTACCTACATAATTTTTTTTTTCTCAACAAAACAGTTGCACTCCTCAATCTCAAAGAGGGGAAAAGTTTTTTTAAGAGTTGATAATCTTGAAAATTTAAAAGAAAAAAGGTGTTAGAGAAGTTTGAATAAGTAAGAATATTGAATAAGACCCATCAGAGGTAAAGACCGCGTGCCCTTGGCCATGGGGTTGGGGACCAGTGCGCGTAACTAATGATCCCGCAGATGATTTCAGGAAACTGTGCGGTTCCGAGAAGCGCTATTCAGAGGTGAAGGCCGGCCTGCCCGTGGCTGTGGGGCTGATGGCGCTGGCCACGGACCACGCCATCCCGGCCGGTAGCTGGGAGGCCATGGACATCGATGATGTAAGTCTAAAAGACGAATTTTATAGGCACTCGTTCTCCCGTACGGGGTGACCAGAAGTCAATCTGCTTTTATTACAGGCAATTCCTTTGACTCTGTTTAGAAAAGGGCAGTCTACAATCTAGATTGCAATCTTTAGAGTACAGACGTCTGGTGGGAATGCTGTCTTCGTTCTATCGGCATTTTAATGGAAGATGCTCTGAGGAACTAGTGTCATTGATCCCTTTGACGACGGTGCATAGTCAGGAAGCACGCAAGCATGTTCAACATCCAGATCTGGTGACCATAACTGAGCGTGAGACGATACACTGATTTGTACAGTGCCAACTTTGTTTCGATACTTAGGTCAGCTTTCCTTATCATTGAGCTGTAAAGAGGACGCAACACACCGTTTGCCGCACCTATTCTACATAGCCGGCCATAGCTTAAAAATTCAACTCCAAGGTATTTAAATTGGTCAAGCTGTTTCAATTGTGCCCTGTTAGTGAAGATGTTACACTGAGATTGGTCTCTTCCTATAACCATAACTTTTGTTTTTGCGACAATTTTTACAACAAAACTTGAACTCACTTCAACAAGAGCTGCTTTTGTCAAATCACACACAAACCAAGTGAAGCATATAAAAGAAATGCTCCATGATGATCAATTCATTATAAGCAAAAATAGATATAATGTTTGTATTCTTGATTCATTTATACAACAGATGGCATTAGAGAATTTTTAGAAAATAAACTGTGGGAACACAAGGTGACTTATTAATATTTACTTATTTTTATTTGTGTATTATTATTTACTTATTAATATTTACCTATTATTATTTACTCACTACTTCTTGTTAACAAAAATATGGTCACCCTATGATTGTGGCTAATTGGAAGACAGATACTTTATGATAGTTATTTGGGTTACAATGCAACTATTATTGTTGTAATCTATAAATGTACGGCCCAACTTAAAGATTTACTGTAGATTTTATAGTTGTTTATAGTCTGCATAACTTGGGTGTTAATTAAAAAAAAAAAAATTATATATCGTTTTACCAAAATTGTAAAGCCGCTCATCTCAGCACAGGACTGTCCTAGTGAGATGAGTGACTAATGTTTTTGTTTTTGTTTTTTAAATTTAAGAAATAATGTAACTTTGTCTTACAGTATGTAAAATAAATTGTTAAAATATATTTTTAAATTCTCAGATTGTTAAGCGGGGCCTCGGTCTGTTTGAAGAGACGGTGGCTCAGTCTCCTCCAGGGGCGGCCAAGGAGGTCTGCCTGGGAAACCTGCCCAAGACCTTTGCCATTGAGGAGATGGGGTTCGTGGAGACGGAGGTCATACACAGGGCTGTTAACGGTAACATAATCATGCATAATAAATATGTCGAATGTCTTTCGTGGAAGAAGCTTTCGGAAACCAATACAAAACATTATTGATAACTCGTGATCCACTTAATAATTTCTAATTAGAACAATGTTTTGAAATCTTAACTAAGCATTGACTAGTAATAAGTAATAATACTTTATTAGCCAAAATGGCATTTTACGTCACCCGCCTAAAACTATAAACTAATCTCAGAATAATTATAAAAATCAACAGAATTTGAATTTGGCGGCATATTGAAAATTGATTGTGTTTGTGTCCATTTTTTTTTTTTAAACATCAATTGTTTTAGTAAAGAAAATCTAAAAAAAATTGTCTTAGTTGTAAGCAGATAAAAAGAAACCAACCTAAGTACTAAGTTAGTTTTCTTCAATGTCAATCAAAGGTGGGGTGTGTGTAGTTCTTCAAGTTTGGGTTTGTGCACTTACTATTTGAAAATGGCCATTATTTTATCATCTTCCGCTGATTGTTGTGGCCTTGTTCTTTTTACAGAAAATTTCTTTTACTTTTCCTTAGGCTCTTAAGCATAAGCAAAGCAATGCAAAGTAATGAATAATCATGTGTTTTTGGTTTGAAAATTTAATGGCCTAGAAATATCATAGATGATTGAATTAAATTGTACAAGTGGAACGCACCTTTGATTTAATGCGGGCATTTTTTTATTAAGTCTGGAAAAAGAAAGTATCTGACTTAAAAAAGTGCAAAATCTCCCACTTACGAACCCTTTTTCGGATATTGTCATACATTGTGGCAAATTAAGTTTTATAGAATATGACCAAAAAACATTTTAATATTTATAGTGGAGCTTTACAAAATAAAATAAAATATGCATTACCATACAGTGATGTTTTTTTTGCGAAAATCGAAACATGCGGCCATTTTTAACCGGGAATTTTAACCTTTTCGCCACCTGCATAAGGTGTGCGTGATTTCATTTGAATCTTATGAAGTGGATCCCTTAATGACACATTGCTTAAGTGCAATTCGGATGACATGTCAATGACAAGTAACTAACTAACCATCACGCCGTTTCTCCGCAGGGGTAGGCAGAGAGGATGGACCGCCAAACAACTCGAGCTTGGCAAACACTTCTTGCTTCATTCACATTCATACAACGCCTCATACATTCTCTTCTGTTATTCCGAGTATTTGATTCACTTGATCGTGCCATGTCTTCCTCGGGCGTCACCGGCTTCTTCTTCCATTCACATTCGCGTCATGTATTCTTCTTACACTCCTCTCTTCGTTCATTCGCTCTACACGCCCAAACCATCTAAGCGTCCCTTTTCTTAATCTTGCTCACTACGCTTACATCAGCCTTGCATTCTTTACAAATCTCAACATTTTTCACACAATCATACATGGTTTTACCACACATTCGTCTCAGAGATCATGATAATGACAATACATTTTTAAAGGAGTTTTTATTCACAGTATTATCACAGATTATAGGCATATCACACTTGTAATTTATTATAATTTTTAGAACTTAAATCACTTTTTTTTTTGTTAAATCGATTATTTTAATCGCCTTATTACGCGATTAATGACTCACTGATAATGTTTAAAGTAAATACTTAGATTTTTCGAGTTTTTTTTTTTATTAAAACTAAACACATGTCGATATTTTAATGAATGTCTTTATTAATGAACTGAATAAATGAGCCCAGAAGTTCCTTACCTATTTGTAAATATTTTTTTATTATATTCTTTCATAGTTCATTTTTCTTAGGATAAGCACAGCTTTTCAGCCTATATGAAGTGCACGCCATCACAATCAGCTCAGACATTGCAAATTTTTTATAAAACAACATTAACAATAAATGCTATATTCTTAACCTGGGAGAGTCTAACTAACTAACTAACCATCACGCTGGTAGGCAGAGAGGACGGACCGCCAAACAACTCCATCTCGGTATACACTTATTGCTTCATTCACGTTCATACATCGTCTCATATCTTCTCTTCTGTTATTCTGATTTCTGACATGGCCCGACTCAAGTATTTGATTCACTTGATCGCGCCATGTCTTCCTCGGGCATCCCCGGCTTCTTCTTCTTCAATTCTCATTCCCATCATATATTCTCCTTATACTCTTTATTTTGTTCATTCGCTCTACATGCCTAAACGTCCCTTTTTAATCTTACTCATTACGCTTACATCAGCCTTTCATCGCAAAATTTCAATATTTTTCACATGGTTTATGCACATTCGCCTCAGAGATCTCATTTCTACAGCATTCAGTCTACTTTCATCCTTCCTCTGCCTGTTTCATGCCTCACTGCCATACATCAGGGTTGGTATCAGCATTCCATTATGGAATGCGAGTTTCGCTTCTTTGAGTCATTTTGTAAAACATTAAAAAAATATATTATTAGATATGTTTTCATATTTATTTTAAACTTTTCATGCATTTATTTTGCTTTTGAAACTAAAATATCTTTAAAACCTTTCAGGATTAATGTACTGCCCCACCGACAAGAGTGATACGCCTAACCTCCAGCGGGGCCTGACCAAGTTCTTCAAGGACAGCCGCCATGGCGTCCTGACGGCGCGGGGCAAGTCGCTGGCTATCTGGAAGGGGTGCGACGGCTACCTGTACTGCCTCAACCACGCCATGACGAGCACCCTGCCCAAACAGAGCGAGTCGGATACTAAACATCACAAGAGCGGTCCGTTTATTGCTTTTTATTCGTACAATATTTCTGGAAAAACTCTATACGAATGTACTAATTTAATAAATTATACATTACGCAAGATGCGATTGCCTAGTTTCTTTAATATTTATTACACATACAGTTTATTTTTTAACTTCAACTCCCATACGTTCGACAGATTTACGCTAAAACAATCCTCACTCATCTTTATACAAACAAATGTAAATACTATGAAAAAAGACTAAACACTCGCATTACTAGAAATACTAACAAAAATTTTACTCCAAATTCCTGTAACTCATACTACTTTTGGGCAACAGAATTTTAGGTACTTTGCGATAAAAATTATCAACATTCTTCCAATTACCATAAAAAAAACTGATTCTCAAAAAAAATTCAAACACAATGTAAAAAAATTGGATTAGAAGTAATGATAGGGCATTTACCGGTGCACCCAAATTCGAAGTTATTGATTCAACCATTTATGGAACATATCTTAATATAAGTGTATATTCATAGGTATTATAAAATAATATGCAAAATTACTGCCTCAACACAGGCTAGCCTAGTGAGGCGGGTTATGTGAAACTTCAACTTATAACTGTGCATTTCTATTCATTACATATTACCTAATGTTATTATATTATTTTCTATTTTTCTTTTTATATGTCTACTTTATAAACCACTGTACACTTACATTATTATATTATACATGCATTTTAGTTATAGTTAAACTTAATTACAATAAAGATATTATTATTATACAACTTTATCATAACCACTCGAAAATATTGTTTACATACACGGAATCGGTGGTAGATTCTCTCAATATCATCCTGGTGAAAGACCAACATTCAGATTCAAAACGTTGCTTCAAATGGCGGCTGTGTTCGGTGATCAGATCTCAATAGCCAGGTACTTTCTCATCACCTTTCTCTCCTCACTACCTTCAGTTTCACAATGTATCATGATTGCGGATACCGTAGTCCCGCTGGTTCCACACAGTTACGAGCAGCCGGGACACTGGTGCGGGATTCCCATTGATTTATTTTTTGTAAATGCATATTCATTAACTCTGTGCGGTGACATTAACCAGTTGTTTTAGTTCTTTGAATAATTGGTCAGTGGCTAAGTTGGCATCGTGTTTGGGTCTCACCCAGGTGTAGTGAGTTCAATTCCTCGGCTTGCTAAGTCCTCCATTACGACACAAGCAACATCTTTCGCTTACTGTGATGGTAGTAGAAGATTTTCAAATATTGTCAGGTTATTCGTAACCAGGGAATATTTATCTTTTTAAAAATAAAATAAAAAAAATTACTCTATAATAATTAATCTGTGAGTGCTCCAGGTATATACGGAACCTTCTGTCTCATACGCCTGACTACCGAGGAAGCTCTATCGCAGTACGTTGAGAGTGAGCTTCCTCTTTCTACGGATGATTCCTTCAGCATAAGTGCTGTCAACATTCAGCTACTGAAGATCAACAAGGAAACTGGATTGGTGGATCTGAAATTAGAGGTACAATGCTTCCATATAAAATGTTTAATTTAAAGAATTTTCCAAACACATAATTAATACTAACCATGCTTTTAATAGAAATACAGGGGTGCAAGTAATACAAAAAAAAAATAGAATAGGTTTTGCGCCTTAATTACTTAAAAGCATTAGAAATATCAAAATCAAATAAAAATGGTAATTTTATTGTACCAGACGTAATCTGGCACACAAACGACTGTAGAGCCCGGCAGATCCCGATCTGCGAAGTGGGCTGGAGCGGAGGAAGACACAACCTGTCGTTCCTTTTGCAAGGAGGAACGACTACGACTTTTGTTAACCTTTTCTGCACAAAATTCACTTTTGTGCAAACTTGGATGGTGCTCTGAGGGCCTTGTCTGTGGTGATGCGATGTTCTGATTCCGTGAGTGTTGGTAGTCCGGGGGGTGGTCCAAGGGTCAGCGGTTGTCAGAAGAAAAGAAGAACGCAGGTCGGTTACAAGTAGAGCGAGGTAGAGCGGTCGGGGAGCAGAGGTGGTGTCGGTCGAAGCGTCGCTGGATGACTGCCGAAAATGCCATTTTCGACCTATATATAAATGCCAACCAGGCACTTCGCCGGGCGCCAAGTTAGCCTCCCACGATGCTATCGACACAGCCCTCTGCGTCGAGTAGCATTGTGAAAGTTCTTCCTGACATCACCCATTTCCCTCGCACACGTCATCTTGCTCTGTCATTTTATTCGTCATTTAAATCTGAGCGGTCTGGGAGAACAAGCTCGGCCACAGACCACCCGTTGTTACATACATAAAGAAATCTGAAATCGGGTGCGTTTGCGGACAGGGAAGCAACATTTATTTTCGCAAACACACCCGATTCCATCACAAATTAGAACACAATATTATTAACTCTTATGAACTAGACAGACAACAAAATAGGCGGCAAGCGTCCGACACATTTATAATTTTTTCAAAAGATTGTATTCACTTTGTGGCGTCATTATTAATTTAGAATTATTTTGTATTCACCACTTTATTAATATTTTATAAAAATATAGCTCTTGAATTTATTTTTATGTTAATATTAATAATAAAAATAATTTCTCATATAAATTTGTTATTCAATGTTTTATAATAATTTTTTGTTAACATTTTTGATTAATTACTTACCTACTTTATTCAATTTTTGTTTATGTTTATAATTTGTCTATTCTTAGATTATTGTGTTCTATATTTATCATTTGTCTATACTTGACATTATTATTTTTCAGTATTTTATATATTCCTGATGAAAAAAGCGTCGCTTTCGAAACATGTACTCGTAGATATGTGTATATTAATAAAGTGGTGAATACAAAATAATTTTAAATTCATTTAAAAATGGCAATTGCTTAATTTTAAATTAACAGTTGGATTTAACAGGCAAAGTCCGATTTTAAGTATGTTCCCTTTCTTCTCCTACCCCTCTACTGCCCACTCTCTGATGCTCTCTCCCGTTCTCTGATATACTGTCTCTCCCCCCCCCCCCCTTCACTTCCTTTATCATAATATATCTCTGAATTTTTATTTAGTTTAAATGTTTCGCGGCCCTGAAGAAGGTTGAGTTCAACCGAAACCAGTTGACAATGTTTAAATATAATAAAGTGGCTTAAAACAAAGATTTTTTTTCATTTAAAACAGAAAGTTTAATGTGGCGGTTAAGATCTATTCATGGTCACTTGCAAAATAGATGGCAGGAGAAGCAGGGGAAGATCACTGATGCGTTGGACTGATCCTTACGTCTATGTCCACGGCTCTCTTATAGCGCAGAATTATAATGAACAGATCCTGGTACATTAGGACAAATCGGAGTCTAGGTCACGATACTCAGCAATGATTGGCGATGACTCAAGAAGCAGACAAAAACAATTTCATATGCATTTGACGGTCTACGTGGATGAGTAGTTACGATCCTTGGCTATGAATCCGGAGGTAGTGGGTTAAAACCTAATTTGATTAATTTCACAATTTATTTATTGAATTACTAATATAAACACTGTACAAAGGTAGATATTGTCAGGATCGCTCTGGTGAAAGACCACCATTCAGAAACGAAACGTTTCACTGGCTTCTGATGGTTGGGAGCAGCTGGGAAGCAACTTTGGTTATACTGGATAAAACAGGTGTTTTCTCAATTGATCTCTCATCTCATCTTCTTCCCCTTTTCCTAATCAGGTTTGGGACTCATTGCTTAGACCAGACGCCTCCAGATGTCCCTATCTTGGCTTACTTCAGTGGCCTTCGTCCATAGTAGTCTCCCCTCGCACAAATTCTGGAGTTATATTTTTTAACTTTGCCTTGAATGTTCATTCTGGAATTACAGTTAGTATATTAAATGGAAGTCGGTCTTCTGGCCCTTTGAGCACATGTCCAAGCCACTTCAATTTCAAATTTTCTATGAGGAGTAGCAGGAATTTAATGTTAAGTACATTAATGATCTCAACTGATGACTAATAATTTCAATACAATATTTTTTTATTAAAAAACCTTTGTTACACTAATTCACTTTTTTATTTTCGACCGGTCTGGTTTCACCCTACCAGGGGCATCTTCAGACTGACAATTAAAACTAAATTTATGGTATATATAGCATCTATGTCAGGAGTGAGTCCGATTGCTCTTTCTAATATTGTACATTTATGAATGTGAAGTTTGTTTTATTGCTGACGGAACGGTTTTACAAACATATTTAAAACTACTTTTGGGTTGGTTAATTACCTTCTGGAAGATGGATTACATTATGCATAGTTTTAATTGTACTAGTCTGATGATGCCCGTCATAGGATGAAACCGGTCCGATTGAAAATAAACAAGTGGATGATAGTTACAAAGGTTTTTAATAAAAAAATCATATTAAAATGCAATTCCGCCATGAATTAACAGTTACAAAATTAGAAATAACCAATAATTTTTATGAATAATATTGACTGTTTCAGGGGGAATACATCTGGTTGCCGGAGCAGGAGAGCCGTGTGGCTGTACTTCGCTCTTGGGAGTGTCCTCGCTACTTCACCGAGTGCTCGCTGCCCGTGTCCGTAATGTTCGGGTGCGCCTCCTGCCTGTTGGGGCCCAACAAGATGACGGGACACCACCTCAGCTCGCTAGTCGGTGAGATCATGACCTTTATAATTATACAGGCATACCGCTGATAGCATTGTAGCTTTTTTTCATTTTTCATAAATGATACTTGTAATACATGGTAAGAGAAGTGGTAAAGAAGTTCTCAGCAGCGGGATGTGCCACCACTTTAGCTCACTAGTTGGTGAGAACCTAAAGGTGGAGCTACTTAGATTTACTACTTAAACAGTCGTCAACACCTGTAACACGGCGACAGTAGTGACATCTACATTTTCTATCTAGTCGGATTGGATTATCTCTCTTTGTTCTGTATTCAATTAATGTTACTTGTTATCTCGTGTTCTTATTTATATTATTTAAATTTATTCATAAGCTTTTATAATAGTTATACAAATAAATGAACTCCTGTTATCCATTGGTGAGTCGCTTCATTAATCACAGATCCTAACACACGCTACTTTGGTTAATGCGTTATATTAAATACTAGCTGATGTGTACCTGACCTTGCTTGGGATTATTATTTTTTTTAAAATAAAGTTATAAATTGTGAATTCTTGCTTGCCATTTAGGTGCCATAATTGATTTGATAGCGAATGTAATGCCTCGTTACGACCATTACTATCTCTAAACAAAGAAACATTAATTTGAAAATTTTATTACATTCCAAACATTTATGTTTTCAAAACGACCGGTCAGTAGCTGAGTTGGCATCGTGTTTGTTTTCATTTGAAGACAATACAAAAGTAGTTTAACTTAATTGAGTAGCTTCTTTTTCAAATGCTAAATTTTAATTAGAATGAAGAAACTATAAAATAAAATAAAAAAATTATCCACAAATTTGAGAAAAATTAGCAAACAAACCTGATTTTTTCGGTTCATCGTTTGATGTCAGTTGTAGGGTTTCTTCTCGACGTCCAGAGGTTCATGATCCTAACTACACGTGATTGTCGAGTAGTGAAACTCATGTTTTGTTAACAAAAATCGTTAAATATTAAGAAACAAATTTTTTTTACAGATTCCGTCTATGACATACAATTAACATGATGTTTTCTGAACTTGTCGCTGCAATATTGACTGTTGAGTCTGTCCGGCATGAAGATATTAAAGTTGTCTATAAAACTTTATACAAACATAACATTTGAGTCAAATGGCGCTTAAGCCTGTCTGGTTCTCAGCATTTCATATTAGGGACACATTTTAGCGATATTAGCTGCCAAGGGGTACACAAATCATAAATGCTTGGGAACTGCAGACTGTCATATACGATGCATGTTACTGAGAGGTTACAACGAAGCTCTCAGCGTTGGATGGGTTATCACCTTATCTCACTAGTCATAGACACAACTGATTATAATGAAATATCGGAACAATAGCAAGGCGATTACTCCTACGAAGAAATTGAATAAACCATAAACATTTCTTCATTAGATAAGCGTAGGAAAGATTTTGATCTCATTTGCATTTAAAAAATAATTAATTGTATTATTAACTCATCGTCTTTGTTGCAACTCATCCAGTTCAACATTCCTCGCTGTAGACTCAGAAATAGAGAATTGCTTTTCCTCAATCAACACTCTACTAATTATGGGTACCATTCTCCAATGTCCAGAATGTCAAGACTTGTTCTCTTAATTCAGAGCCTCGAAATTTTTTGTACCAGTCTAAATGATTTTTGTCAGGCTTTACGAAATTATACCTCGAAGATTATCATTAAGAATGTCTAAAATCATGGACTCTACCAAAATCCTGTTCAGGCTTTGACTTGAATGTTCTCCCAAATTTATGTTTTTGTCATTGCTTCATTCGTGTATTATGTATGTGCTGTTCTTTTTTTTGTATCTCTTGTTTATTTCATTTCGTGTTGTGTATTTGGACAATGGCCTGTTAACAAAAAATTGAATATTAAAAAATAAACGCTATTGTAACCCTTTTCTCTTAAATGATGCATTAACAGAAAAATAGGTTACATTGGAGCATACTTTACACAATATTGCATGCATCATTTATGAGAAAGAGGGATTACCATTTGCCTTCAGTCTTCAGACCTCCCCATACTGCTCTAATCATCTTCCATGCAGTCCCTCCACCTCTTCCTTGGTCTGCCTCTTGGCTCCTTCCACTGGGGCATCCCCAAGCAGTCTATCATCTGGCATTCTTTCTATGTGTCAAACCATCTCAGTCTTTAAATTTCTCACATAGTTTCTGAAGCTGAATTTTCTCTCGTCTCATTTTAAAAACCTCCTCGGTATATATTACAGAATGTGGCACAGAGTTGGGCAGGCGACTGAGAAGCAAGTACGGTAGATTCGACGTCTCCCTTGCCGACATGCTCAAGGATGACGACGTCTCCTTTGGGATACACGCATTTTCCATCGCTTTCGGCCCAAAGAAATACCTGGTGCTGAATAAAGATGCAGGGATTGACTACAATAAGGTATTATTCTTCATTTTAATTTGCATATATTCATGTCAAAGCTTTAGTTAATCCTATATACTCGTATAGTAAAGTTTCCTAGCAGAGTTCCAGACTTGATATTTTACTTTTTACATTGGAAAATTAAGATCAGAGTTTAACAGGAAGATAAATATTAATATTTGATTTTATATAGGTACCATACATTTAATTGAACTTTTAGTATGGTGAAATTACAAAACGGACACGGAAAATTTGTATCTGTTGAACGCCGGCATATCCAATCAGTAATGTCAAAAAAATCATTTCTCTGAATATCAGTAGCTATTCTGGGGAAACTACTTATGATTGGTAGATACAATTTTTATAAATATATAAACACATTATCTGGTAAAACGGTTCAATTAACAAAAACATCTTATTCCAAAAAAACAAGAAAGTTTTTACACAAATATACTCAGGCCGCATGCAAATTTACCCTCGGCACACTATGGAAGAATTAGATTATGGGCGCTCGGAGTTCCGAAGGTTAATGGAAACAAGTTTTAAACAAAAAATCGAAGAGTTGTGTAATAAAAAGCATAACATCAGATATAGTAAAATACCATATAGAATATTTACACCATGCTTCATTGGATTAGATAGATACTGTTATAATCGCCCTGGTTATAGACAAACACTCAGAATAGAATTGTTGCTTGAAATTGCATTAACCGTGTTTATTGACCAAGTACTGCCACACCTTTCTCTCTCCCATTTCTTTACCTTCCCCGTAGCCGGGTCTTCCTTACTTTACACATGTGACACATATGCAACATCCGGGCACAGGGATGGATCACATATGCAACAGCGGCGTTGATCAGGTTAAATAAACTTTAATATGGTGTCATTGCAGAAAATCACAGAGAACAAGTCACCGCCGAAATACAATGCGGCATCACTGAACAGCTTCCTGGAGGCGGTGTTCCAGTGGCGGCACTGCCAGCAGCTGCTGCTGGCCATCGACAAGTCTCTCTGCCTGTCCCTTTGGCGGGCTTGGCCAGGGGGCCCGTGCGCCCTGCTGCACCCGCAGGCGTACATGCCGCCCCTTCCCGCCGAGCCCAAACCTGAAATAGGTAGGACGAGATAGAAAACAGGTTCCATACAAAACGGAACAGTGACAAAACAGAACAGTAAGCGAGTATCGGGGCTCTATAGAAGGCCGAGTTAATTTGGCTTCCAAGAAACTGGGCATCATGAATAGGGTTAGCAGATTCTTCAATAGTGACCAGCTGCTAACCCTGTACAAATCTCAAGTATCTACGTCAAACAGTTGAATTTGGAAGTTACCTCTGAGCTGGAACTCCAAAATACTTGATAAACCTACTTGATTCTGTGCAAAGGAGGGCGGTTCGTCTGATTGACAATCCGTTGTTAACAGACGGATTGCCATCTCTAATGCACAGACACAGTGTAAGTATGTTGAGTCTATTCTACAGAAATTTCAATAGAGCCTGATAGAACGAGCTAGCAGTGTTGATCCCCTCCGTGCCGGTGCACGTGTGTGAAACTCAACAGACACGAACGGAACACCCGTTCATAGTTGATGTTGGCTTCATGAGAACGGGTCGTTTCACTGACTGGTTTTTATGTAAGTCGACTCGTATGTGGAACGAGCTACCGGCATCTGTCTTTCCTCCTATATTTGACCTCCTGCATTTAGAAACCCCTTCCTACAGCTCCCTCCTTGACCCGTCTCACAACATTGCCCAACTTAGTAGCGATATAATTCCTCTGTCGCCGTACAAACAGATGTCACATAAAAAAAATAACACAATGGAATATTGAAGAAAAGTGAAAAAAATACCAAAAAGAAGACACAATAAAAAAAAATCATTTTCGGACCGCATTAAAAGTTAGATCTTTCATGCTTTTGTAGAAAGCAATTACTTTGTAGTTTGACATATTATTAAATAAAACAAACACTTTGTTTTGAACCACTAATTTATTTTAAATCTATCACCAAGCGGTTTCACTTATCCCATGCTTCGTCAGGATAAAATTTAAAACTTAACAAAAATACATAGAGTGGACATAATAATAAATGTGTAATATCCGTAATAATCAATGTAATTTGTAATATACATAGTGGCATATTAGATATATTTCCAGTTAATTAAAAAAAATTCCACTTCTTCTTATTCCCTCCCTCTTTTGATTTTACATGTTGTCTCTTTCTTTTTTACATGTTGTCCCATTCTATTATAGGTAAGCATATCTCTGTCTCACTGTTCTATTGCTTAATTTTATATTGTGTCTCCCTCTTACTCTGTTTTATATTATGTCCCACCTATATATGTATGTATATGCTAACGGGATAAGTGAAACCAGTTGGTAATAGAATTGTAATGAATTTGTGGTTCAAAACAATTTGTTTTTATTTAATTAAATAATTCAAGTACATAGAAATCCAAAAAGGGTATTATAAAGACCGTTTTAAAAGTCCCCATATGAACGCAAACCAAATAAATTTTCAGATCTTTTGCAGTACCTAACTACCATCCAAAATATCTATACTAAGAATGTTTTCATTAACATTTAAAAAGTTGAAAAAAACCGAAGAAACTTAATTTTTACTACACAAAAGAGTGAACCAAAATGACATTATGAATATTCCTAAATTAAAAACTGCTTTTGGACAAAGAAATTATAAATATCTCTCCACTAACCTTTATAACTAGTCTGCCTCAGCACATGAAGCCCTAGTGAGGAGGACTAAGATAAACATTACAAATTTTCTTATTAGCTTTGTAAAATTTTATTAACTAAATGAAAAAATATGTATTGAAACTAAATAAATAAAAAAAATAAATAAAAAAATGGTAAACCTTTTTCTAGTGGGGACAATACCCGAAGTGGATCCTGTAGTTATTTGCAACCCCGAGGCTTCTACCAGCGTCAGGCCAGCCCCGGCTGCCCCGAAGGGAAACATCTGCGTATTCCTTTACCCGGCTCTCAGCATTCTGACCAAACACATTGGTAAGAAGAGGAACACAACCTCCTGAATCTAGTGCAAATTCTTTGGCCTATTTTATTTCTTTACCGTCACATAATACACCTACATACGTGGGGCTGCCATGCAAAACTGCATATTTCCAAAATGGGCGAAATTGAGTTACATATGCAGTCAGGGTAATTCTAGGCTAAGGAATCGACTGACATTATTATTTTTATGACAAAATGACAAAATCCTGTTGACTTTTTGAAAAATGATCTTGATCGAGTTAGCCACTTTGTTGATGCAACCTTGCTGGGAGAAAAATTTGCTTGATGTAGACCAATAAAAGGTAACAAGAAATGCCTCTTGCGATCTTTTGACTACGAGATTACGCACTTTCTTTTTGATAAATATTTTCGGGAACCAATTCATTTTGGTTTGGATGTCATTTTTACGAGTAACATGCCCTGTCTAGATTTTTGTTGGGTTGGGTTGGGTTGAGTTGGGTTGCAATCTTTGGAGCACAGACATCAGGTGGGAATTCTGTCCTTGTTCTACCGGTATTTTAATGGAAGATTCTCCGAGGAACTAGCGTCATTGATCCCTTCGGCACCGGTGCATAGTCGGGAAACACGCCAAACACGCGCCCAACATTTGCACACGGTTGACTTTTGTCACATGAGAACGGGTCGCTTCTACGATTCGTTCTTGTGTTCAACAGCTCGGCTGTGGAATGTCTGCCGGCCTCTGTGTTTCCTCCATCCTATAACATGGATCTCTTCAAGACCCAAGTTCACTCCTTCCTATCCTCTAAAAGACCCTCCACACAGCATCCCCAAAGATGATATAGGTCTCGAGGGAAATTATTTCCCTCAGGGTCTCCTGTGTGGAGATACTGTAAAAAAAAAAATTGTCGATAGATATAGACAATACTCGTATATTGATAACGTGTCGTGAGTAAAAATGACTGACAAAATTCAAATGAAAATTAACATATAATTTTCAGGAACTATTCTACCGTATGGCTTTACCGAAGGTCGACTCACTGCTTACCCTCTGAAGGTGGACACAGTGGCTGGTGCCATTGTCTGCAGTCCAGAACCTCCGCCCCCAGAACCTGACGGTAACTTTTTTCTTCTCCTACCGAGGTTAGGCAAAGAGGAAAATACACAACGCGATCATGAGCATGTCGATACAACCACCAAAAACTTGCAGTTGTGTTTATGATTGTTTTTTGAGTCTGTATAACATTAGTTATGTAACATTTATTGCTCTGTTTTTATTGCAGAAGAACCAGAGAATCCGATCTTGGCAAAGAATCTGAAGTTAATCTATCCCGGGATGTGGGTGCTGCTTGGAGACACAGAAACTGACAGATGTACACTCAAAGGACAGGAAAGAAGGGAACTGGCAAGTAGAAGATATACAGGGCCAGCCCTGAGCTAAACAGCGCCTTGTGCAAGCAAAATTTTGGTGCCCTTTGTCATTTTTGTCAATTCCAAAGTAACATCAAAATTGCTTATGACTTACGACGACCTTGTCCTTATCAATCCTGTGAAGTACGAGAGAGAAGAAGTACTACAGAAATTATGTGTGACCTAGTAAATTCACAGAACCCATACTATTTATCGACAAGATGGAGGAATACATAAGGGAGCTACAAACAGAACTAACTCCATCTGTATTTAGTAGTTATGTTCCGTGCCCAGAAAACGTCCTTTGATCGCACTAAGAATGAAACGGCACTATGAATTCATAACCTATCCTCACTCTTTCATTAGAACGTTCACCTGGGATCGCCCGGCCATAGGTATCTCGTTTTGCACTGTTGTGTTCTGTATCTATTTCATTTTCGTGCATATTTAAATAAGAAGTTACTTGGTATTATGGCGCCTATAGCCACCTCATTTTACGCTGTGTTTTCTGCACCTGTCTCGTTTTCTCACACTTGTGAATTTTTCATTCAAACAAAAGATAGGTAGGTGCATACACATGTCCCGTATCGTAAATGTATTTATTTTTTTATTTATTTGAAAGACACATTATTAAAAAATAAACCCTCAGAAAGCTTTGACTTCCTAAATGGGAACAAATCCCAGTTTAGGACAGTCAAATTGACAAGTTTAGTTCATATTAAGTGCCATTATACAAAAATAGAAGGGTAAAAAGTATAATAATTAAGTATTAACAGACGTGAAGAATAGTACAGAAGAAAACTTATGAACGTACTTATGAAGAGATAAAAAAAAACAAATATTATAGAGTAAACAATTATGTATAAGTGTTTGGGTACTGGTTGGTGCTATAAGGAAAAAAAGTGTTTAAAATTGAGTACTAAAAAAAGCTAGTATTATTGAGTAATCTTGATAAGATTGAGTTACGTATCACTCAGCTTTATGAACTGACGACGAAACTCATGGGTGCAGCCCGAAGAGGGCCCAACAAATACTCAATAACATATTAAATATATTTTATTCAGTAAGTACAAAAAGTAACTTTAGTTATTAATTGTTTATGACCAAAAATGTTTGTCCTTTTTCCTTTCCTTGGTTAGAGTGTTTATCTAGTTGAGATCTTTTCCCAAAGAGCACAAATAATGTAACATAAATTCAGTCGAGTAAATCAAACCATCAGATGGTAATAGTAATAAGAGTGATAAGGCCAAAGTGCCACTAATGTATATGTTTGAAATTATAAAAAAAAAATTAAATAATTAACCGTCAGTCAGCATATGTTCGCTTTTGACTCTCCGTAAACCAAGAAGTCAATCACAGACCAATTTGCGCAGAACAATTGCACTTTTCCATTTCCATGTATCGGGTATGATGTTAAACATTTTTGGATCCGAGTATGAAAATTGTCTTTGAGCAAGGGATGTCATGGTAGTAGGTGGAACTATTGGATTACTTCTAGAATGACCTAAGTTCCAAGGGAATGACGATTGGTGTGATCACTATGAGGTGCTAGTATTATTTTTGGGCACTCCACTCATATGGAATTTTACGAGGTTTTTAAAATTAATATACTAGGTACGTACCTATACGGCCATTAGGTGCGTAACAGACAGCCTCCATGGTCGAGGGGTAAGGCTCTCGCCTACGAATCCTGAGGTGGCGGGTTCGAATCCCAGCATGTGCAAGTAAATTTTATTTAATTAATTTGTGTTGTTTCACAATTAATTCATTTAAAAATAATATGTAGTATATTTTAGCACTTTCCAGAGTGAAATATACTCCCAGTATCGCCCTGGTGAAAGACCACCATTCAGAATTGAAAAATTGCTTGAAATGGCTTTTAGCTGTGTTTGGTGACCAGATCTGAATAGCCAGGTATTTCCCCACCTTCCTCTTCCCATTCTCCTTCCTCTCCCAAATACCTTCAGCCTCGCAACATTCCCCAATTGGGGATGCCATAGTCTCACTGGCTCCAGACTCTTGTGCTGTATTCATATAAAAAAAAAGACGCCTATGTAGTAATTACTGTGATGAATAATATTTGGATGATTTGTATAGCTCCATTTTAGTGAAAAATAACCTCAAGCGTGCTGTGTCCGCTTGTATTATAAGTGTCGCAGCGCTTTGATAAGTTGACACCCGGAGCGGACTGCTCCAATTGCGCCAGCACAGGACCGGCCTTGAAGACATATTTTGTGTTCTTTCTTTTTTTTTTTTAAAGGCAAACACACCCAGGTTAGCTATCAGAGGAATTGAATCCACATCGGTGGGAATCCTATGCTTTGGACGGCTATAAACCGGTTGATAATATTAACCTGAGCCTGTATCGTATATGAGATTTTGACAGTGTACACTATAACAACAGAGAAGATTCAGTTAACATTTTTATTCAATCTACTTAATTTAGCTGGAGACTAAAATTATTTTTAAACTATCTTATAAGGAAATTTTTAATGACAGGATTTCGCAAGTTCAGTGATTGGCATTGTCACCGATACTATTGAGCCTGCTAACCACTGGGACGGAGCAATGCTGGACGTGATCCTGGAGTACGGAGAACAGCTCTTCCTCTCCAAGATTCCCGGCGAGTGTGAGAAGAGAAAACCCTTCACCGTGGCATCCAACTTCTTCATATCAGACTTTAAGGTCAGTTTAATATTAGTCACCAAATTATTTTAGAAAAATTTGATACCAATATTTGATTGGTTATAAAAATATATAATGTCAATCATATCCGGTACAGTCACGGCTGTTGTGCGTATAGTCTGTCCCTTTGATGTATTGTATTTAAATGAGACACGAAGCGAGAAAATTAGTTCCACTTAGTTGTGGGTAAGTTCCCTCAACGCCCGCCGTACTGCATTCGCTCTGCGACAGTCTGGCAAACAACACAAAATAAGCATATCTACATTAAATGTGAATTATTCTCCTTCAAAGTACTCTCCTTGGCTAGCGATGCACTTATACCAATGTTGATTCCATGATTGGAAGCATTTCTGGAAGGCTTCTTTCGAAAGGGCCTTCAGCTGCTCCGTCGTGGCCCTCTCAATGTCGGAATGGTATTAAAACTGCTCTAAGTTCTGCTTTAAGACGACCCTTCAATTCCGTGCAAACTGTCACAAGATTTTCCTTCTGTTCGTTAGTCAAAAGCCTGGAAACAAATTTCGCACTCACTCGTCTCATTTGTAAATTATCGACTAAAATGCTTTGCACGGACCTGTACGATGTTCAGTTCTTCTGTAAACTTTCGAATAGTCAATCGCCTGTTTGAGCGAACCATTTTTGTAACTTTTCGCAATTTCGCATGTTTTCTTCTGTTTTTGAGGTTGAAAGACGTCCCGATCGTTGCTCGTCTTCACCTGACTCCTTACCGCTTTTAAATCGCTCATACCATTTGTAAACAGTCTTCAGAGTCACTATATTATCGCCATATACTGAATTTAACATTTCATGAGCTTCTTTGGCACTTTTTTTCAACTTAATGTTAACGCGTTGTTCAAAATCCATGATGTGTGACATACATAAACACCACCTCACTCTTCCGGCTCCGGAAGCCGACTGAAAAGTCATAGCTTTTTCGAACTTGACACCGACTATCTCAAAAGATCAAGCTATCGGACTTATTACTTCAACTGGATCTAGCAGCAGCAGTTGCTACTATAAAAATTCATTCACCGTATTTTTTTATCTCACCTCGTATATGCCCACCCTATGTATTTTTTCTGAATTTTAAATTTTACCCTGATAAAGCTTGGGACAAGCGAAACCGGTTGGTGATGGTTTTTAAATAAATTATTGGTACAAACAAAGTGTTTGTTTTATTCAATAATATGTCAAACCACAAAGTAATTGCTTTCTGCGAAAACATAACATGTTTTATTGTGTTATCTAGCAGAAGTATAGCTTGCGATTGACTACATGCCATGGTAAAAAATTGACCTGTTGGTTAGAGTTTTTGTGAAAATACATGAATGGAATTTAATCTCATCCAGCGTATATTGTCTTACAATTGAATTTTCAGATAAACCTTGAAGTGAAAACCGACATAATATTTGGAGACATCAGGGCTGATGATGATGGTGACGTAGTTAGCGTCAATAATGGACTAATCAGCTTCTTTGGAGAGGTACGAAAAATGTATTTTCTGGAGCATCTTTTCCATTTTTTTTATATGTATACTTAATCACTTTAGACTGTCCTGTTTTTGTTGATTTATTTCAGAATGATTGGGATCATGGTATCTTTATTTCAAGGAACTGTATTGTTGGTGTATGGAAGATGGACAAAGAACAGTATGCCAAGTATAGATATGAAAAGAAATTCATAGCTTTTCGAATAGAAGAGCAGGCGCAAAAGGATGCTTTAAAAGCCCAAAGGGCAGAGGAAGCTAGGAAACTCATTGAAGGAGAAGTTTCAGAGGTTTTATTACCTTCTAAAGGTTCAAAGGAGGGAGGAGAAAATGGCGAAGAGGAGGGGGCGGAAGAGGGTGAAGAACTGGAAGGTCATGAGATTGGCGAGGGTGGAGAAGGTATTCAGGAAGAGAAGGAAGAAAAAACAGAAAAAGCACCGTCTAATGAATCTATTGGGGCTGTGAAAGAACCATCACAAGAAGCATTCTATTCAGATGAATTTGATGTCCCCCCAGATATGATTGATGTCATCAAAGCAGCAGAGGTAGTTTTCAAGCCACCAGAAGCAGCGAAAGCTGGAAAAGGTAAAAAAGGCGGCGGTAAGCCACAAAAGAAAGGGAAAGGAAAAAAAGGCAAGAAAGGTGAAAACTCAGAAGTCAAAGTTGAACCCCCGCCACCGCCAGAAGTAGAAGCAGTGAAAGAAAAAAAGCCTGAGAGGGAGGTCGAAGAGTCTCAAGAAAGTACAGCAAGGGAGAAAAGTGTGGCCGAAGACAAAGGAGGAGACAGCAAACTGGTAGAGTCTAAAATTTCTATACAAAAGGCTGAAGACATTAAATCTGAAGCCGGTGACAGCGCAGCTCCAGATAATTACGGAGCTGATGAAGGAAGTGAATTTGAAGATGAGGATGGTGAAGAAGAAGACGAAGGCGAAGGAGAAAAAGCAGAAGTCAGTGTTGAAGACAAAAAAAGTGAAGAGAAGGTTGTGGCGAAAGCAGTGGTAGAGGAAATTGTTGAATTGGAAGAATCTAAGATGGAGATCTTGTCAATACATGGTTCAATCCTTTCAGTAATGGGACATATGTTGGAAGGTTTGTTTTATTTTGTTAATATTAAACCTACCCACTTCGTAAAAGAGAAATCCAGTATCGGCATTCTTTACAAAATGTTGCCGTTTTATTTTTAATATTATTTGATACATATTAATACTTTTTTTTTCAAAAAAGCATTTATTTTTATCTGCTATTTTAAGGTGTGGAAGAACTAATCGAGGAAGACGACAGATTGGCCGAAGTCCTCGAGTCGGAGTTTGTTTTCGAAGCCGACAAGTGCATTCTGTTCCTGTGGGACCCCCATGGATTCTGCACTGAGAAGATTCACATGGGCTACAGCAAGCCGACGCTACTTGCCTTTGAGAATTCCAAGAGTTTGGCCGATTTCATTGTGACGAATACACTGGCCTCTGGACCGGGGCCAAATAGGTTTGAATTTAAATAATATGAAAATTCAGTTTTCAAAATAATACACTGAAAATAAAAAGATACGGTTGCTGCTGAGATATGAACTCAGAACCTCTAGTCTATCCGGGACTGGCAGCTACCTAGACTTTGTTGAATTCCATCAATCTTATAAACTCCTTGGGAATCATTAATACCATTATTCAATTATTTCCCATACATCTCTCATTTGCTGGACGGTCGTGTTAACTAATGCCACCACCTTACTGGTTTCTTATTATGAGATTTCTACCAAATATGGACATATTTCCTGAAAATCATTAGGTAATAATTTTTTTATGTTTTTCTATGAGATACATCTATCGTAATTTAAATAAGCAAAGACTTGAACCCGAAGAGAAGGTCCGAGTTCAGTTCTCAGTCACCTAATCTTTATTCTTATCTATGTGTTTTTCTAATTTACTTTCTTTGAATATTATTAAAAATTTTCCAACATTGTTAAAAAAAATATATATATACTCGTATATATATATATATATATGTGTGTAAATGTACAATTTTAGGTAACCGGATAAAACGGAATGTGATAAAAGGAATAGGATAGGTTAGATAAGGTTAAGTTAGGTTAGGTGTGTTGTTTGATTGTTATTTCTCTTTTTCTTCAATTTTCTTCAATATTATGTTTCGTCACTGTTCTATTGGTTTCTGAGTCGCGCATCGGGCGAAGCATCCATAGGCAAATTAACTAGAATTTTTTTTGACTACTTGTAACTTTAACATGTTTTTTTAGTCACTATTCCGGGAGAGGCGGGATGTCCGATACAATCGGAATAATGAACACACTAGGCGATAGTCATCACTGTAGTGTATATATTGTTATAAAATTTAGTCACTTCTTAGCACTTTTTTGTAAGTTATACAAGTGCAAAAAATTTAATTAATTCTTGATTTCCCCCAAGGCCTCTGAATTATATAATAAATACCACACTGGATTTACTCAACCTCAGGTTCACTATAACGGGAGTGAAGGCCCACTGGCGCCGCAAGACGCCTGAGGAGCGCGCAGCGAGTCCCCGCTGTCCGGAGCGGCCAGGGGCGGTTGGCGGCGGCACCACAGGCTGCCACAAGGCCGAGGCGGCAGTCACAGCTTACGTGCATACGGGCGGGGGCAGGGACTACCTCGTCGGTGGGGACAATGGTTGCAGGTAACTATTATATTGGAGTAAAATAATCATTTAGAGATTATTTTCAACACATATTTTATAACTTAAATTCGTGACCTGTCAAAGTCCGCCGTGGATGATGGTGATCAGATCTGAATAGCCGGGTATTTCCGAACCTTCCTCTTCCCTCTTTCAAAATATAATAATGGTTTTATTCTGCACTACATGCATGGTTATGCAATACAATATAAAAAATAAGAAAGGAAACAATTAATAATAATATATTTATTGTAATTAAATTTAACTATAACTAAAAGACATGTATAATATAATAATGTAAGTGTACAGTGGTTTATAAAGTAAAATAGAAAATAACATAATAACAGTTATAGTTGAAGTTTCACATAACCCGCCTTACTAGGCTAGCCTGTGTTGAAGCAGTAATTTTGCAAATTATTTTGTAATTTTAAAATACCTATGAATATACACTTATATTAAGATATGCTTTGTAAATCGTTGAATCAATAATTTCGAATTTGGGTGAGTGCACGGTAAATGCCCTATCATTACTTTTAATCCAATTTTTTTACATTTTGTTTGAATAATTTTTGTGAATCGAATTTTTTTATGCTAACAGGAAGAATGTTGTAAATTCTTGTCTACCGAAAATTCCATTGCCCAAAAGTAGTATGAATTTGGAGTAAATCTTTGTTGGCATTTCTAGTGAAACGAGTGTTTAATCTTTTTTCGTAGTATTTACTTTTGTTTGAATATTAGTGAGGATTGTTTTAGCTTAAATCTATTTTAATCTAAAAATAATAAAACTGGCTTCAGGCAGGTGGGACTCATAGGTAGGGGCGTTTCAAGTTCCATCACATTTGATAACCATCAATCATCAGAATTTTGAATGTTTGACATTTTAACGGCTCCCGTTAAACCTATGAATGATGAATACTCGGAGCAGGTTAATGAGTTTGAATATTTGGGGAGTATGTTTACGAGAGATGAAAAGACTGATAGGAATATTGAAAGAAGTGTGAATACAGGAAACTTCATTAACGGAGGACTGAACGCGGTTGGCGCTAACAAAAAGTTGTCCAAAGAAGTGAAGTTAGCAGTCCACAATGGACTGCTGATGCCAACCATGATGTATGGCAGCGAGGCATGGAACTAGCAGAGGAAGGATGAAAGTAAACTGAATGCTGTAGAAATGAAATCTCTGAGGTGAATGTGTGGTAAAAATCATGTTTGATTATGTGAAAAATGTTGAGATTCATAAAGAATGCAAGACTGATGTAAGCGTAATGAGTAAGATTAAGAAAAAGGACGCTAAGATGGTTTGTGCATGTAGAGTGAATGAACAAAGTAAGGAGTGTAAGGAGAATATATGATGCGAATGTGATTGGAAGAAGTCGGGGATGCCCGAGAAAGACATGGCATGATCAAGTGAATCAAATACTTGAGTCGGGCCATGTCAGAAGCTGGAATAATAGAAGAGAATGTATGAGACGATGTATGAATGTGAATGAAGCGAGAAGTGTATGCCAAGATGGAGTTGTTTGGCCGTCCGTACTCTCTGGCTACACTTGCGGAAAAAAGCAGCGTGATGGTTAGTTGGTTAGTTAAATGTTGCTCGATTTAGCATTTAACACCACACATTTGTTTGAACACACCTCACAGTGTGTTCAAATGTACATAGACAGACCATCAAATAAACTATTGCAGTAGTCCAGTAGTTCAATCACCCTAACCTCGTGACCATCACAGGTGCAAGCAAGGTGCCCTGCACAACTCCATCTGCTGGTCCATTGCGGCTCTTGTGATGCGCCAGATCCTGGATATCAGCCTCTGGAGCAGCGCCACCCTGGATGACATCGCCTCCATCGGCTCTGAATTGAGGTACGCCTCCGAGAAGAAGATGGGCTGCGATTTCGTGGCCAAGAAAGGAGTGCTCCATCCTACGCAGGTGACTATTCCCATTAAATTATACAGCGTACTACAGCGTAAGACGGGGTTAAATTGGCGTAAAGTAGTTCCTAGGAGGGGGTTATTTTATATCACCTGCTTTGTTGGTGAATTTAAAGTAGTTTTGTGCGACCTGTGTAAAGTTTAAAAGAAAAAGCATTACGCCATTTTTATTCAGAGATGTTATTAGTATTTATAAAAATCTCCTCATTTTGAGACGTTATTCTAGAGATGTTTTTAGTATTTATAAAAATCTCCACATTTTGAGATGTTATTCTAATTCTGCCTCCTGGTCCCTGTCCTACGCTACATCAGTGGACTCTGTCCATTGCAGACCCATTCTCTCCTCATATAGCCTTTGAAGTCGCTTTTCCCAACTTGACAAGGGGCGGCCGACTGGAAATCTTAGGTCTAGAATTGCACCAAATATTTTCAGCGGAATTCGGTCTTCTGGCATTCCTAATACGTGACGGAGCCACCTCAATCGCGGCTTTTATATGAGGCTGAAACTTCTTATATTGTTTTATCACTACTACATGTTCTTTTTCTCTTTCAGGTGGTGAAAGACTTCCTTCTGGAGAAGAAGCATGTCCATTTTGAAATTGAGGAGATCTTCACTCAAAACACTGACACTTGTGAAGATGTTTTAGAGAAATTAAGGTTTGGATTATATTGTTTAAATATTTTTTTGTATTTAATTTGTATAACTCCATTTAATTTTTTTTTAAATTTAATTGCAACCAATTTTAATAATGTTATTATTAAGTTCTGCAAGTATTTTAGTTTTTTATTATTATGACAGCAGTTTCGACGTTCAAGGCCATTTTTAAATTGTGGTTAGGCCACGTCACCTCAACGAAATTTCAATTTTTATGTTGCATAAAATGATTTATTACCGGTGAAACCAACGATTTACTGAAAAACCAATTGCAATAATGGATTCTATATTCTGTGAGTTACTTACATTTGGAATCTGTTTCCCCTAATTAAACGCAATGTTTTCTTAATTGATTTATAATGATGTGAAAGCTATTGACTTGTGTTATATTGTGAAGGTCTTGTGAACATACTGAGTAGTGGGGAATAAATAATTTTCCTTACTTTATTAATTAATTAATTTATTTATTAATTTATTAACGCCCGATGGGCTTTTACATATTTTAACATTTAAATGATTTTGTGTACAGAAAGAAAAAAGGCTTTAAGTTAACAAAAAAAAGAACATGATACATAGTTGGTATATAAGTGTAACATTATGATATGTATGTATGTATAATTAATGTATACGTGCATGACACAGAGAAGTTATAAAGGGAAAGGTTTTTAATTTGTAGATAATACTTTTTTTAAAATAAAAATAGTAATAGCCTGATCTACATGATACATAATATAATATAATATGAGTGCATGACATTGTGAAAAAAAAAGAAATCAATGTATTTTTATATTTTGGATGACATAAAAATGTATGAAATTGCATAATACATAATATAATACATGATGCATAGAAAGAAAAAAAGAACAACAAGTTTTTGAATTGTAGATAAGCAACAAGATAGATTAAACAATAGCTCTTATGTGATGCTCTTATAATCGTTGCAACATAAAAATATCATTCAGGTGTCTTTTAAACATGGGATATATTATATTAAATATATCTATAGCAGAGGTGAAATTGTTTGTAGTGTATGTTGGCGAGAAATGGGTGCATGTATTTGGTAGTTAGTCCCAGAATTATTGTTGCAGAATAATATATTTTTCCGAGTTTGTCGATGGGGGTATTTTGAAGTTGATTAGTTGCAGGAGTTCACAACAATCTAATATGGAATAAATAATTTTATATAAAAAAGTTAAGTTTGCTATTTTTCTCCTGTTTTCTAGAGTATGTATTTTGAGTGTATTTAGCAGTGTTATATTGGGATCAGTTCGTTTAATAATTTCCAATTATTCAAATAAATTTAATCTAAGACTCTTTCTTTCTATATGTAAGGGTTTAGGTTCAAGGTCAAGCGGGACGTGATTGTGTGTATTTATCTCTTGATAAAAAAAACTGTGATTACAAAAAACACTTGGTTATTTATTCATAAATAACAGGATACACGGAATCACAGCATAATGAATTTAGAGAGCCAGGAAGCTAAGTTCCTTCTAATACAAAGGTAATAATCTGTCCGTCTGACCTTGAGAGGTTCTCAGATATCGCTAATGTACTGTCTTGCTGACAGTGCCATCTATGTGAAACAGTCAAAATTAAAATATTGTATAGATTATAATTATTTTGTTCCAGATTGGCTCTGGAAGGGTTCTTCGCAGGAAGGGAGCCTCTGGGCATCCTATACACTGGAATCCATGGCTGCTC
Organism: Halesus radiatus; assembly: GCA_022606495.2. Taxonomy (NCBI): domain Eukaryota; kingdom Metazoa; phylum Arthropoda; class Insecta; order Trichoptera; family Limnephilidae; genus Halesus; species Halesus radiatus. Next base: position 107,456 of record JAHDVE020002688.1, read on the forward strand.
GGCCGTGTGGAAGTCTTCCATCTCCGCCAAGCAGTTCCTGGCCGTCAACTGGCCCAAAGAATACGTGCTTATGTATAATAAGCCGGAGAACTTAGCCATTGGGTAAGGAAACTAAATCAAATGAGACACTTTTTTTGTTTCATGTCAGCGGGCCGAGCACGGTCATATTGACAAATAAGCAGAATCGATACGACAAATCAAGCTGTTGATGTTAGTTTGTCAACGTCGCTAGCATGCCCGGGGCTGCTTAATACATCGATAATTTTATAAACATCGATTATTGATTTACTCCATTTTCTTGTCCAGTCGTACTTAATTTTTTTATTTGTTGCAGTTACCTAACCATGATTCATGAGATGAACCAGTGCGCCACGGAGATAAAACTATTTAAAGTGTACATGACCATCAAGAATAATAACAGCCAAATTTCCTAGTAAAGACTTAACCTTTCTCTTACTAAAAAAAAGGACATTATTGTGCTATGTAAAAAAATTATGTAAACTCTGTGATAACAAAAAAAAAGGTATTGTAGACGTTGAATAAAAACTCGTATAATGATCTCATGGTTTAATTACGTCTATAAGTAATTTACATTTGATACCATTTTAGGTACAATAATCGGAGGTATAACTAATCGACAGCGTCATACGGTCCAAGTCTTACGGGGTTAAGGTTCTGACTGCTGGCGGAGAGGCGCATAGATGCAGCCCCAGCGTTGCCATGTCTATGGAGAAATCCCTAGATCTAGGGAGAAATGGATAGTTTTAGGGAGAAAGAGAGCTTTAGCTAAAATCTCAGAAGCAATCAAAGGGATTTTGATGTCGGCGAAAATTCACTGTAAATTAAACAACATACCCCTTTTTTACAGCGAGTTTTATGCATTTCACCTGCGAGTAAGCACCTTACCAAACGGCTGAGCAACAGTTTGTGTCTATGATTTACTGAAAAGGCGAGAATTCTTTCGTGTAGTTTTCCGGGGAAATAAATATTTATGTTTTGTTTCTAGTTCAAATGTTGGTACATTTGTTCGTATTTGGATTGTTATTATCGTTGAGCTGAGCAAATATGATGTAGGTAGTGATAGTGTTAATATTTGTTAACATTACAGAAAATACTACACAAAAGATATATATTATATTACATGTCATGCCCCCAATGCGATGGCCTACGATCTAGGGATTTTTTGACCCCCGTGCTAGGGAGTTTTTATTTTTTACTCATCTGGGCCATCAAGTGGTACTGCCTGCTCCTTGTTGACAGAGATCTCCCGGTCGAGCGGCTCTAGTCCATTCCTAATCAGGCCTTACAATATTATTGTTACCTTAAGACATTCTCAAGATTATTTTTGTTCATAAGTGTATATGTATATATCAGTGGCGTGTATTGCTATATGGCCAAAGGGTAGGCTGTGTGTAGTTTTTTAAGTTCGGGTATGAATTGTGCATTGTATATTGGAAAATGACTATTTTTATTATGACTAAAAATTGAATATTTTATTATCATCTTCGGCTGATTTTTATAGCCAACTGAATAAATGAGAGTACAAGTTCCCTACTAAATTCATGGAAAAAATATATTTGGATAGAAATTTGTCTCCTTATTTAATTTTTCTATAATTTCTTCTTATGGTAGGCACAGCTTTTCAGCCTTTATGGACACCACGCCACTGGTATATGTGTGTGTACGACTTAAAAAATTATTCTTAACTAGTTAGGGTACCCGGCTTCGCTCAGGACAACATTTGAGAATGCTCTGGAATGTTCTGCAATGATGTTCCGAATCCCCTATTCCCGAACACTCCAGAATGTTTCGGGATGTCCTGGAATGTTGTAGAATGCTCTCAAATACTTTTTTAAATAATATATATTGATTAAAATTAAGATTATCGAACCCTTTAGAACTTTCCAGAACCTTCTAGACACACTGCCACATTCTGCCACTCATTTCTGAAAGCTTCTAGAACTTTCTGCTTCCATAACTTTCTAAAGTGTTTATGAACCACCCAGAACGTTTTGGAACCTTCTAGACTTACCGACATACTCCGCCACTCCTTCCAGAACTTTCTACAGCTTTATCGCACCTTCTAGAAGTTTCCAGAAGACTGTTCTTGAATTTTCTAGAGGACGTAACTTCAAGCCCTTATATCTTCAAAAGCACGTCCTTTACGTAAAAACAGGAACCCTCATCCTGGTGGGATAGAGATCTACCACACCATAAGTCCCTTAATCGTACCGGGACTTGTTTCTGAGTTTTTGCAGGCCGCATGTTTTTTTTAACTCTCTTTTATAATATATATTGATTAGAATACATGTTTTTAAACATTATTTGTAAACTGGATTGTCAATTTTGGGTACTCTTGTATTTTTGTTCCTCGTAATATGTCCAAGATATTGGAGTTTTTTTCATTTACCATTTCTCAATTTAAATCGTTTGACACTTTCAAAGTCCACTTTCAGGTAACGGGGAGAGGGTCATCGGAGAGTTATTATTTATAAATTCAAAATAATGATAATATTATTGTGCAATACGATAAACACGGTATTTTTAAAGAGAAAAATATTTATTACGTTTTTTTTTAATTTGCATGGGCTTAGCATTTATCAAAATAAAATCAGAAATATTACACATTTCTGACCGTTCTACGCACATTTTACAAAAACATTTAAAAAGTTGAATATCCTTAAAAAATGCTATGAAGGTTTTTCTTTAACACATAAGATAAATTTAAAAAAAAAACAATGTGAAGTTTAATTTTTTCATAAACACTACGTAACTTTAATGTTTGTAAAAAAAAAATTTAATGCGGATTATAAACCTTTGGTTAAGTTTATTTACGAAAACGTTATGAGAAAGGATTAAAAATATTTTTCTCCGCTTTAAAAATCATATTCATATTTTAAATATTTTGTAAAACATACAATAGGACGGTCATAAAAAGTAATATTTCTGATTAGATTTTGATAAATGCTAAGCCTATGTAAATTTATAAAATATTTTTCTATTTAAAAACATTATGTTTATCCCATTGGGTAATAATACTATCAATATTTCGAAATAATAAATAATTCCGCTCCGACGTCCCTCTCGCCCTTAAGAAATAAAAATACTTAAATAGTAAAATGTTAATTTATTTGGTTAAGTCATAAAACATATCAAAATATTTATTTTTACAAAACATGTTAACAGTAGTTACTCTTTAAGGCACAATAAGTCATTAATTCTAAATAAATAAAATCAATATTACAACATTAAAAGTATTACTAATATTCAATTCATAAAATACATATTATGTAATATAATACGTAAAACAAAGTATTCTTTTTTTCATAAGGCACTATAATAGAATACAGATTTTTTAGTTTGGATATTTGTAAAAATATTATGTCTGTTTATAAAAAAATGTGAAAATTTAGAATTTCATTATTAAATAATGCAAATAATAAATATGCATTTTTTTTTTAATTCGTCAGAAGTTTAATTTTTGCCGTAATGCCGCTAAATATTACTAAAAAATCACATTTGAAGTCATAATATAGCATTCTGTACGATAATATTAACTTTGAAACATCTTAAAGCTATGTTAAAAAAAATATATATAAAAAAAAAAAAACATACAATATAAATACAGAGAATGAGAAAAAAATAATAAATATATAAAGAATGAGATTGTAATCACTTATTTTCTATTATATTCTTGTTTTTTTTGTTTATACAAATCTACAGTTTTATTTCAAGCTTGATGAAATTTTGCACACTTGACTTTTGAAACAATAGGAAAGTTACTGTCTACATGAGATTTCGAAAAACCACCCCCTTTCCCACTGCTATAAAGTAGAATTTTGGTACTTCTTGATGAAATTTTGCACACTGGACGTTAACAATAAGAGGAAAATTACTTTATAGGGGTTAGTTAGGTCAAGATAGGGGTTGGGGTAAGGGGGTAACCCATCACAACCCCAAAACTTCGGCTAGTTTCAGATAAACAGGCAAGCTTTTGAATGTATCAGAGTGGTTGGTTGCTGTGGCGCGCAACCCTCTTTGCCCACCCTTCTGAAGGCAGTTTCAATACGAGAGGCATTCATTCAATTTGTATAAAAAATAAATTCACCGAAGAAATAGCGTACAAAATAAAAAAAATGATGGCACGAATGTGTATTTCCTCTTTTTCTCAGTTCTCAGATGTTCCTGTATTTGGTGAAGAGGTTGTACAGGACTCGGAGGGTGGATTTTAAGTCCAAGTTGACAATATCTGAAATTAAAAACATAATAATTCAATTTTATTGCTTCTTTTATAATAATTAACAAACGGTCACAACCACTGAACAGAAAATTTCTCGAAGTGCGATCTATGCCGATTTGAAGGAAAACTGATGTTGCCGGTATACGTAAGATCTAAATTGGCAACATTCGATTTACTTCAAATCGGTATATAACTTTTTTTTTTGAGCTAGTGAGACTATAGCATCCCCAATCGGGGTATGTTGTGAGGAAGGGAAGGAGATGGGGAAGAAGGAAGGTGATGGAGTACCTGGCTATTCAGATCTGGTCACCAAGCACGGCTAAAGCCATTTCAACGTTTCTATTCTGAATGGTGGTCTTTCACCAGGGCGATACTGACAGTATATACGACCCTGGAAAGTGTCGCAAATATACTACATATGATTTTAACCCTTTAGGTGCCACATGTATTTTTTAAAAATGCTGGAGAAATATCGATAATCCATGAATATGTATTTTTTTTATTTTGATTACTTTTATTTTTAGACACATGTTTTCAATAATGTGACGTAATTTTAGAACCGTGGGTAACGCGTGACGAATTTTATGGCTCCAGCTATATATATCGTTCTGTAGCACTCGAGTACAATAATGTATCAGAACGATATATCGTTCGATGGCACCTAAAGGGTTAAATGAATAAATTGTAAAATAACACAATTTAATTAAATAAAATTTACTTGCGCATGCCGGGATTTGACCCGCGACCTCCGGATTAGTAGACAAGGATCACAACCAATCAAAAACGGAGACCGTCTATCTGATATAAATCACGCTCCTAGGGATTAACCGTTCAGCGTATAGGGGTTATTATTTTTATTTTCTAATTTCTTCCAATGATTAGAATTCACTTTGTGGCGTCATTATTAATAAATAAATTAAAAAATATACTTTGTATTCACCACTTTATTAATATACACAGCGATGCTTTCTTCATTGGGATTATATTGTTTTATATTGATTTCTTTATCTTTATTCTTGACAATGGTCCTATACATCCATTGTCCAAAAACACAACACGAAATGAGATAAACAATAACTACAGAAAAAGAACAGCACACATAATACACGAATGAAGTAATTGCCAAAATAGGACAAAAATAAACATTTGAGAGAACATTCAAGTCAAAGACTGAACAAGATTTTGGCAGAGTCCATGATTTTAGACATACTAAATCAGCCTTGGCCAACCCGCGGCCCGCGGACCGCATGCGGCCCGCTGCACCCATACGTGCGGACCGGGGTCATGTATGAAGAAATATATTTTTTTTAAGTATCGGGTACTTCAGAATGTCTTTAAAATCACATTTAAGTTATTAAAACCAGTATTTTTTTATAATTACACCAAATGCTCAAATGTCTGTATGAGCGGCCCTTGGAAAATTTTAGGTCGTCAATGCGGCCCGGGGTGCTTTAT